>JAOPGA020001665.1:0-14284 GCA_026419775.2 Acrasis kona | reverse complement strand
GTGTTTTAGTTGTATCGCGACTTGAAGACGATTAGTGGCGATGTTGATTTTAAGAATAATTTAACGATTGATGAGTTCATAGAAGCTTTAGGAAGGATAGCCATCCACCACACTCCGAGTAATAATTCCTGTGCCATCACAAAATGTAAATACTTGATGGAGCATGTGAATGCAATATACACGTAATAAATAATTAAATCACTTTTCTAATTATTTTTTACTCAATAGAACCATCTACAAAGAAGACATGCAGGCAGAAAAGGATAGAATCATTGACAATCGTAATCGATCCCTCAACCAAACAAAGTTCACTACCATTGAAATTGATCATATACTTGGCAAGAAGCAAGTACTCAACATGGATAAAAAAGCATCTAGGACAATAACTATTCAAGAGGAAGATGAATCATCACAAACTACAACACCTCCAAGAAGAAAATCTCCCTTAAAAATCAAACCGTCACTCTCGGACAAACAAATACAAGAGTTGATGGGTAGGACTTGTTGTTCGTTTTTAAAGAATGAACGTAAGTTGTGTCGTTAGTTGATTCGCCTGACACTTCGTGATAGAATCCATCCACAACACTTACATGAGTTATGCTACTATAAAGGTTAATAATCTATATCTGATGAATCGATCTCAATGGAACCATTTTTGCAAAGTAAGATGAACGCTCCACCATAAATACTAACAATGAAAGGACTTTGGCCTGTCGATAGCCACAGAAATGATTGACCAACTTTATCACGACCATGCAACATTTCATCACGAACAGTCACATCACTTGACGTGTACCACGTTTCAACTATGTCTACATTTAATCAGCAAACACATGTGCGGGGATCAACAAGATGACGACAAACAAGTAATCAAAACCATCAAAACCATTTTCAATCAAGAACAAATCAACCGCTCCATTCACTCCATCAGAAACAGAAACACCGCCCATCAACACACACAACAAGATTCAACCAAACACACGTTCATCAAACCAACAAGAATCAAATGCTACAACGTACACTCAGGACCCCATGTGATGGCCACCATAACAGAAACAACTCCATCATCGAGAGAATATTGCACGGTCGCTTGTTACAATCAACTCGACGAATCAATCATCCACAAACACAAATCACATTGTCAAGGATTCGGTCAATTCATGAAGAGGCTACTAAGTCACGGAATGGACTTGATAGCAGCAGGCAACCAAGAATCTAATCTAAACACATTCACAAATCGACATCACATCATGATGAGGATGGGAAGATGTTGGAGAATCATGCACATGAATCAAGTAATGGGTTGTTTATTGGACAGTGGAGGACAATTCTCTTGTTTAGATTGGGTGCCCGTCGTCGGAGAATTAGAAAATGAACACATGAGCGTGTGCATGTATATACCACAGTGTGATTTGTTATTCGAAAAGTGTTTTCAGTGGTTTATGACGTGTAGGAGCGTGAACGAGATGATTGAGAGGTTGGAAATGAATGGTAATTGTGTGGTGATGCCCATGATGAATTGTCAATTATAAATTTGTATTTTACATGTTTAAAAGGATGGTTTGTAAATGTTGTTGTTGTTGTTGTCTAGTCTGGCCATGGGTATGTCGTCATCATCGTCATCTTCAAGTATTTGTTGTTGTTGTGGTGGTGGTGATGGTATAGTTTCAATGTGTTGCTCTTCTTCTTCTTCCTCTGGAATAAAGTCTTCATCAATGTCTTCATCAATTTCTTCTTGTACTTGTGGAGGTGGTTGTTGTGGTTGTGATGGTGGTGGTGATGGTGTGGACTGGATGGTGGTGGGTGTTATGGGTTGTTGCTGTTGCTCTGATGATGGTTCTATGGAGATGGATCTGGGCGATGGATCGGTGGACGTGGACGGAGACCGAACGTCTTCCTTCTTTGGTATTTTGGTCTTGCTAGCTGTTACCTTTGCTACTCTTGATTGACGCTGTGGCGGTTGTTGTTGTTGTTGCGGTACTGGTGATGGATCTTTGGTAGCTTGAGCTGGTCTGTTCGTCTTTAGTGGTTCGTTATATGTGCTAGTGGTGGGCGTGGTAGATGTGCTTGATGACTTGACAGCGTTTGGTTTTGGTATCTTTGATGGTTTTGATTCTTGTGGAGTTCTTGAACCGCTAGATGGGGGGCCAGATCGCTGCCCATCTGCTAGTGGTTTAGAGGGTGGAACCGGTGAARCAGGGTATTTTTAARAGAGGTAAAATTAAGACAACCAGGGTAGAAATAAGATTTTCGCTAATTTGATCTTCCCATTTGAGGCCTGATCAATTGTCATAATTCTAAATCATATATCTTGTAACGTGATGGTTGTGATCTATGGATGAAGATAATTTGAAGAGTTGATGGGTCCTTCAAAGATATAACCTTAAGGAGAGAACGATCAACCGCTTTACAAAAGTACCGAAGAATGAACGTATCAAGCCTTAAGGTTCTAATTAACAATGAAATCTATCACATCCAATCGGGCGAGCATAGTACTTTCACTTATCCTGAATCAAATGAAGCTGATAATACAACTCCCCTAAGCACATCCAAAATTTGGTGGAGCAGTACTTTTACTGGGGGAGTTCTACTTCCGAATCAATTGTTTCAAAAGATGAGACAAGTTTCACCGAGTTGTTCAAAAATTGGAAATGAGTTTTTTGGTGTCAAAGGTCACTGTGAAACCATTTATATTACAGTAACGGAGGTTGATGGGACAAAACTGAACATTCCATCATTAATCCACGGGTACGAGTCGTCAGAAAATGAGGTATTTGGTAAGCGGTTACGAATTTTGTTAACATAAATTTAGTAGGTACGTTCTTCACTAAACACACAATGTACATTAAATCCCCATATCTTAGTGGCGACTTATCAGTTTTGTACTGTGGATCCTCGCATCTGGTTCATCCTGGTCAGTTGAAGGTTCTGAATGATCCAAACTACTGTTTTGAATTAGAAATAGAGGCTCAAACAATTAACTCGGACTCACTAATGAGGAGATTTGCCATCATTTATCAAAGTATACAGAAAATTGAGTTGATAAGTGATTCAATTATAGATGATGCAAGAGAGTTAGTAGTAATGAATCACTTCGTACCACTCACCAGAGAGGAGAGGTGTGAAGTAATGCTACAATCAGTCCGCACGTTAGCAAGATTAGTAAACCCAAAAACGATTTTTGATGCACATTATGTTATGAAGAACATTATTGATATGTCAATAATGACGGACGGTCAGCAGGCGCAGTATAACAATCTCCGAGGGGTGATCGAAGGATGTGACAATTTATTGAAGAACAAAATGTATTAATTAAACTTCATCTTTTTATTGTTTCTCGTCACACCTGATGGACCACCTTTTTTCTTCTTATTTTCCTTTTTTCCCTCTCTCTTCTTGGCATTTGATTCTGGGAGGAGGAGGTTAGCTGCCAATCCGTCTTTACTGAGGGCGGTGAGAGCCAGCTCTTTTTGTGACTGGGTGAGATGATCTTCAGGTAGAAGTATCCCCAGGAGGTCCCTAGTCTTTTCAATTCTCTTCAGATGGTAAATGGCCCTTACAATGAGCATCGCCTTGTTCATGTATACTTCAAAAGAAGGGAACTGGCAGTAGAGTATATGGATGCTCAAGTGTTCAGCGTAATACAACAAGACTCGCTCATGTCGTTCGGGAACTCTTTCATTCTTCTGCTTCATTCGGACAAAGTCGCTTATCAGCAGAAGCTCTTGTTGAACTATATTTTCGAGTTGTTTGCCGGATTCGGTCGTAGCATACAGAGACCTGTATGCTTTAAAGTCGTAGCTAACAGGATGTATGGTTATTCCTGTATCTTCGGCTTTAATTGTTTGTTTTGAGCCGTCCGCCTGGGTGATCTCTATGGTGGTGGTGTTGGCAAATGGTTTGTTGACGAACAACGTAAGGTGAATCAAGAAGAAAGTCCCTAAATTTACTTAAGTTAAGTAATACTTGTAACGTTACCTATCAATATAGTGTTTGACTCATCATTCTCATGCACGTACATGGTGGTGGGATGGTTCATGGGTGTGTCATCCATCTCTACTACCTTGATATTGTAAACTTCGCAAGGCACCTCACCTGATACTCCAACAATATCTTCAGGGCAGGAAGGTATCCAAGAGAGCTTGTTCTTATCCAAAACGCGGTCTAAGAAGTCTCCAATATATCGTTTATGTACATACACCCCACCTGAGAATCCAGTGTCCCAATGTATTGTTCCGTTCTCAAAAACTCTTTTTTGTACTTGAGGGTTCCTTCCGAAGAAGCGAAATGTACTCATGGCTTGTTTCTCGCTGTTCAAAGTCTCTGTATGTATTTTAGACTTAGTTTTTAATACTAGCTCTACACCTAGCATCTCAATTTTTATTTTGTTCACAATATAACCCTTGTCCGCATCTTTGTTTATCAGAATTCTCTTCCTAGGAGATGTTTGAAGGGTTTCACGTGTTGGTTGGGGTCTGATAGGGAGTCTATTCCTGATTGTCGTCATTCTTCAAGTTTTTGTTGTTCTTATTTGATGTTCCAAGGTTGAGTAAATAAATTGTTCACAATCATACACATGAGACTTAACCAACACAACAAGACTCACGCTCGGATAACAAACGTCTTCAAGTATTAGCTACACATCAGATCACCTTACATTACCTTATCACCAGAAAACAATCCAAGTACAACATCCTCACAAACAGTTCCAACAAACATTACATTATAACAACAAACACACTACCCGTCATAAACATTTTAAATTAAACACATCACATCCAACACAAATTCCAACCTTGAGTTAAGTATAACCTAACAGGCGTCAGAATCATATTATCAATTGTCCTGATACCTAACTCAACCCATTCTCGTTCAGCAGTGCAGCAACCACTTTCTTTGCTAACTTTGGACGAACATTCTTCTCAGAATCGATGTACACTTGCGACGTCGATGTGTTTTTATGACGAAGTATAGCTTGTATTTCTACAGTAAAACCTGCATATGCCATGAATGTTGCAAGAGAATGACGTCCCGAATGGCTTGTATAGCGTTCCAAACCTGTTTTTGCTTTTGTCACTCATTTTTTTGTACGTAAGAGACAGCTTTTTCCGTTTACTGGTTGCTCAGGATATTTTTGCTCAGTCGCGTGCCACTCATTCGGACTTCGTTCCGCACTCGTTCGCAAAAATATCCTTCGCCCGCAGACGTGACGGAAAATATCAATCTCGCGGATTAGCACAAAAGCATTGGCAACCATGTCTTGAAGAATGCTTAATAACATCTTAGTCCTCCAGTTGTTTAAAGCATATGCATAATTGGACTTATACCATCACTTGTTGTCCGATGACATGTCATGATGAATTGCTTTGTTTTTGAAATGTAATGTGCGATAACATCTTAAAACGATGTCCGATATTATTATGCTCCTTGCCATGTTTGATCTTACTCCTCAACAATGTTGGGCTGCACTGAGAATACAACACCATCACGAGTAGCACAAGAGCTCCAGCTGCCTGGTTGAAGATCTTGCTTTAGACATTCCCACACATTTGGACAATTATTACTCCTGGGGGTCAACTTTAAGAAACTCAACCAAGGGGTCCTCAACAACTACAGCTTTCACACAAGCTCAAGTCTTAACATGAACCACCATGTAGGAGCATGTAAACGGCAAGTCACATTTTTTTCAGATTACCATTAGCTTAAAGCAGATAGAAAATAAAAGATTAAAAATAAACATAAGAAATACAAATCATTAGAAATAGAAATTTAGAAAATACAAAATATTAGAAATAGAAAAAAGACATAGGAAAATCAAATTAAATCCCCGAGTCAGCAAGAACCACTTGATTTCCTTCTTTACAGGAGTTTTGGAAGTGGATGTAAGGCTGTACTCCAATCGAAGAATCTGAAACAATTAAACCGAACATGTACCCCAAGAAATGTTCAAAAGTACACTTCAAGGGAACAACAGGCTCGCATCACCCAGCTGACCAACTATTAGTCAACCTCACATAAGTTTGAAACACAATGCGAGGATGTCAAAACCGTCATAGAAATAGCTTGAGTATTCAAACCATCCAGCCCACAGATTTCACCCCTATAATCATCTTATCCCGACAGTTCATCAGCAAGATTACGCAAATAAATAATAAGAATGCTAACCCATTATCCCGTCTACTCTACAATCATCAAAGATTCCACATCATGACAGGCTATCCATAATCGAGGAGCATACATCAGAGTAGAAAACAGAATAAAGAAATCAGAGGTAGACGAGAAACAGAAAGCTGAGAACGAAATTAAAGAAATGAATGTGGACAAAGAATCTGATTATGACAGTACTGACACAATACCTTAGAAGAGAGCAGTACTGACAACCAACAACTTCGACTTCAGCGATCGCTTCGCGAAAGTCGTGAAACGCCCAGCCAAATGGAGAGGAGCCTACAAGAGGAGTGGTATGCACCCGCTCACCAGAGTTCATGACGTTTCTAAAAACGGTGGGGCTCAGTTCGTAAACGTAAGTTTCGGATGGTGTAGGGCGTGTATATCATGACCCACTTGACGTTTGGACTCGAACATTCCTGATCGTTTCTGTCACCCTAACCTCTGATCTTATGGATCAATAAAAACTATCTTCATCTTCAAAAAAAAAAAGATAAAGACTTGGAAGAAGACACGGAAGAATTGGACAAAGATACAGAGGACACCTCAAGCGAAAACAGCATAACCAACCATTCCGACTACAACGAGCGCATCGTGAAAGTCGTAAAGCTCCCAACCAATTGGAGAGAGCCAAGAAGAGGAGTGGTGTGTTCCCACTTGCCAGAGCCATATTTATATTTATCTTTATATTATTAACTCCCATTGAAAATGTCCTATGATGGCCTTTTGAGTTGAGAGTTCGAAGCATACTGAGTGATAGTGCTACGTGGGTGATATGATCTTGACCAACAACCCTTCTTCCTTGATGCTTCATCTGCAAATTGTATGGCAATAGTCCCAATGGTGCTGTGCTTATCAATAGTAGCTGCGTTGTCTTCTATAAACTTGGCAACATATTCCATATATTTCTGTGCCTCTGGATGGTATTGAACACCTTTGGCTTCTTTCTCRTAATCCCTTGATAAAATCTCATCGATTGGTGTGGGTTGAAAGTTCTTCAAAAAGTCTTYTACTCTCTGTTGCGAAATATCCGGTAACATATCATAGATATCAGTGATAYGTAATATTATACATAAAGGTCTTCCGAATATCATGTCTTCGTCTAACTGTGGTAACACCACGAATGTGTGATCTAACTTGACATCTTTGTACTCCAGTTGTAACCTTGCGGTATGACATTTAATTCGTCGTTTGTCTGGAAATACAACACAAACATTGGCATTCTTATTAACATATATCAAGTATTTTGAAACYCTTTTACTGTGCTCTAAGAATCTTTGACTAATTGCACTGACTTGCGCTCCCTTATCAACGAGTGCCTTGGTAGATACTCCGTTGATTTTACAATCGGCATATTGCAGCTTCTCGTACAATAGCTCTTGGTTCTCTTTTTCTTCTTCTACCTCCTTGTCCGTTAAATCCTTTGAAGTTGGAGTCTCAATCATAATTTTATTTATTTTGAAGGATTCAGTAGATTCATCTTCTATGGCCTCTACTTGAACCTCTCCAATATCTTCAAGTTCATCATTTGAATTAAAGATAGGATTGTCTTCAATCATGACCTCATCCTCATCTTTATTAGATTTCTCTTTCGAGAATTCAAACAATGAAATCTTGTTGACCTTAAACTTCTTCTTCTCCTTTCCTTTCTCTGAATTATCCCTCTTCATCTTAAAATCGGGTTTGTACTTGTTCTCCTTGACAGTACTGCTCTCTCGTGCGCCTTGTTGAGCCGAATCTCACGTAACTCTTTCCCTAACTTCTCCTTCTGTGAGGAAGAACTGTTTGATGTGTCCCTCTTTGATATCCAATGAATCGTCAGGTCCAACCTTTCTCTTCTTGCTCATAACAGTAGCCCAAGCATCTTCTGGATCATTGTTTCATTAAGGCAAATGGATGCCCACTTTGCGTTGGTCTTTGAATTCTTTTTCTTAAGTATGATGCGAAATCTGATTCCTCTGAATCACTGTGAGTATCTTCATTTGATTCAAACAAAGCCCTGTTTACGGTTTGTGATACTGGTGTGTTTAGTATGTCGGTTTGGTTCATGGTCTTGATGGAATGTATTGCAATGTAGGATGCGTGTAAAAAATGTAATGAATAATCGTATAAGTTGTATAGTGATTATGTTATGTATAATAGTACACAGTATTACACGATCAATAAGCTTAGTTTATTTGTTCACAAATCATTCCTTTTATACTGTGCCGAGTTCCACCGGGAACTGCTGGATGCACATGCATTCCTAAATTGAACTTCAAAATGCTATTGTAACTCATTAACTGATCACAACAGTATGTTATCCAAAAATAAATTTATTTTACTATTTTGGACAGTACCTGAGATGGTGCGTGTAATAGTAGCCTGTCAGACAGCCGCTTTAATTAGCGCATTTCAAGGATGTTGTAAGATATGGATGGTTCAGGTTTAAACCTGATAATAACCCATTCTAAGTATTATCCACAGTGTTCCTATTTGAGTATAATGAGAATCCTGTAATGAGCTCCGCAGGCACTTTAAAAAGTAACAGAATAAACTAACTAAAATATATTGACTATGTTGCATTTTATTCCAGTAGTAACTGCCCCTCCATTACACTGTGCAATTCTACTATTACCTCATTATTACCCACAGAGTGTATAAAGTATCTGGGCGCTCACTTTGTGGTCATACTGGCCACATCAGCCAGATCATTACAGAGGTTAACAGAAAGTTCTCCAACCTGTACCGACACTAATTGCCCATCAACCAACTGATCACTGCGGTTAACAGTATTATTATTCCTACAATTACCTATGCTGGTAACTGTTTCAGTTGGACTAATACTCAGTTGAATATGCTTGACAGTCTAATATCCTCCAATTTCATCAGATTATCCAACATTAAATGCTGTTACATAGATAAACACTTTCTATTTGCACCTGCATCTAGAGGTGGTTATGGATTAGATCAACAATCCCTCCTTCTCACCACAGAAGCGATTGTTGGCTTGCACACTAGACTCAATACCCATCTTGCTCTTACAACAAAAAGGCGCTTCCTTGATATCCAATCAGAGAACAATCTTCCTGTTCACCCTACCACCAACTCAAGTGGATATTACCGATACCTATGACAGTGTCACCTGGTATACCGACGGTTCTGCTACTGCTGATAGAAGTGTTGCGGCATATGCGGTTGTTAATGCATCTGATTTCAAGAAGCATGAATTTGGCCGCATTCCCGGAGTAATCAACAACTACAGAGCTGAGTTCTTTAGTTTTCTCCGTGCTTTGCAACTCTCTCATGATGACCAACATGTGAATATACTAACTGATTATCTAGTATTCAAGCTGTACAGTCTTATGAAAAGCTTGTAAATGTGGAACAACAGTTACAAATATGTGACAACCAACTACTTCATGCAATTGTCTAGGAAATGAAGAAAGTTAAATCTTTGACTCTCAACTAAACTTGGTTCCTTGAATTGTTCAGCATGATCAACCATGTTAAGACTGTTAACCCAAACTGATTGTGTTAAGACTGCTTAAACTTAAATAAAATTCACAATAAAATTAAACTTAATTATCAAGCTTTTATTTGATCACAGTATATGAGTGAACATATTCATATACAACTCTTCCACCTCAGGAACATGTGTTCTAGAAATAACAAATCCCTCAAACTGTCTTCCAGGCTTCTGTTGATACAAAGGTAGGTGTACTTGTCTGGGGCTGTGTACCTTTTATATGCAATTTTGACTAGAGAGAAAGCATCTTCAACATGTATGTAGTTCTAATTTTTGTATGTAAAAACCTTGTGTTGCGAAGGTTTCCGTTTCTGATGTTGCATATTGACCGAGAACAGACAGGGTAGAAATAGTGAAACAGGGTATTTTTAAAAGAGGGTAAAATTAAGACAACCAGGGTAGAAATAAGATTTTCGCACAAATGTGCTGGTGCCACAGCACATTCAACTCATAATTTTATGAGTCAAATGTTCTATCCCCTTTTTCCTTTTGAATTATGATGTATCTTCATATTAAAGGTTAACCTCTTAGAATACCACGGAGTATAACGGACAATACTCCATAGTGAGTCTCTTTTCGGCATTATGTAAGATTAATATAGATTTCAAATAAATGAAATTCATCCAAGATTTTTGTAATCAATATGTTCGTTAATCTTTTCAGAAAACAAGGTTGGACCATGATTAGCGGTCGCCTAGCACGCTGTTTGAATATAATAGGTGCGCAGTAAGTATGAAAAGACCAAACGCAAATCGCCCAAAGACGAAGAGAAGAAGAATAAACCCCAGCGAAATAGAGGAGGATAGAAGGCAAAATGGACTAGCACCAATTGAACACCAAAAACTTTTATAAAAAAATGTTGGATACTTGTAAGAGAAGTATGAAACTTTTGATTTGCTTCAAGAAGATTGAGGATTTCTGTTTGATTAAGCATGCCAATGCCCTCTGTCATAAGCAGGTATCAACTTCCGTTAGAGATTGGAAAGCGGACGCGAGTTCCTTTAGTACTCTGGAGCCGTCAGGATTGACTTCTATTGTGGACAGTAATAACAAAAGTTGTGCCCTTGTGTTTCCAAATTACATTCGCGGCGATGACCTCATTATCAATACGGAAGCTGTTCGTTCGCTTATAAAAGATTATGATTCCATTCCTGCCATTAAACCAAGACATATTCCTCCTAATCTACCAGAAACTAAATGGGGGGCTTATAATTTTGGAGCCTGGTATGAAAATGGAGGTAAAACTGGTCACATGTTAAGTCCTTCAAAAGATACCCAAGGCGGTTTGCATAGTTGTGCCGTTGAAGACTTTTACATACACACGACGAGATTATCAAATAAGATTTCCGCCTTGCTTGAAGCATTCCAGCCGGAAGTCCATCAGAAATATAGAAAGGCTGTTGAATGTGCGAGGCAATTTTGTAACCTTTCTACTTTGCTTCCAGCAGAGAGAGAAGCATACTTGTGTAGATGTGTTTTGATAAATGCAAAATCAAAATGTCATAGAGACATGAAGGATGCCCGAAAAGGGTGGACTGCCATAGCAAGTTTTGGAGGATATACAAAATCATACCTTTATTTTCCAGATCTAAATCTGAGAATATGCATAAAGCCAGGCACGGTTGTTTTTCTTCCTTTGTACCTCCTCGCTCACTATATGATGGAAATTGAGGGAGACGAGCGGTTTACTATTATCTTTTTCATGCATGAAGAACATATGAAGTGAATAAAATTTTGTTGTAAAAGTTGTTTGTGAAAAGTAAACACCTAATCCCACAGTCCTCCTCCAAGTTTTTGAAGTACAGAAAGAGTTTAGTTATGGTAATTTAAACAATACTTTGATCCTCTTATATACAATTGCAACTCTAAATTATTGACTGTCTAAAGTTCTGTAGCGCAGCGGATTTATGGGAACATACCGTTCCACTGGAACATAAAACGGTTTTTTTTAGACTAATGAAAATAAACTTCTATTTATAAATATTTGAACCACAGAAGACATAGCTATAGACCGCAACTGCAATTGTGACCACATCCATATGGTGCAGAAGTCTCAAGACATATGCAGATATTCAACGCAAGATCAGACATCATTTGGCGTAGATTAGAAAGAAATTTACATAAAGATGACATTGATGCTTTTGTAACTTCTTTTTCATTGTCAGCTCAAGAAAATAATATAGAAACATTCAATTATGGATATACTCCTTCTGCAGTAGCTTTAATTATTTTAGATTACATTGTGAATCACTCAAGACTCACTTGAGTTTTAAAAATGAGTGAGGAATGCTGCTAATAGATTATCAAGAATTATGCCAAGATGCCTTGAATATATTCAAAGATTTGCTGATGATAATTTAAACTTTGGAACATATCGAGAGCGACTAGACATTTTGCAAAGACACATGTCAGCAGAATTTGGAGATGTAACAGGCATTCTTGATGGAGTCCATATATGGTGCACTTATATAAATCCCACAACAAAATATGGTTTAGAGAATGATAGTTGGTGGTCCTATAAGTTCTCAAAAACTGCTGTAAATATACAAGTAATGTGTAATGCTGTCCGCAAGCCTATTTGAACTGATAATGGTAATCCAGGGGTGCATGACTTACAAGCAGTAACAAGAAGTCGGCTTGAGAATGTGTTAAATAACAATGAGAGAATTATGGCCAATCTTGGATATGTCAACTTGCAGAGTCGAATTCAATTTGTTCACGGTTACAAGAAACCGCCGAATGGCAAACTTCCTGCCTGGCAAAAAGACTTTAACCAAAGGTTAAATGCTGAAAGAGTGCGTATTGAGCAGTTGTTTGGTGTAACGACGACAATATGCATTCAACCAATGTGCTGCACAACCACAAAATCCTGCTCCACAAAACCCTGCTTCACAAAATCCTCAACCTGTTCAATGTCAAGGTGAATTTTTGTTACACAATTTCGGCGAATAAAAACTATTAATATTTTTACAGTTCTATTTCCAAATATTTGATGCAAAATTAGAAAACTGGAACTCTTTGAACCAATCCACTGGAATGGTATGTTCCCATTACATCCGTGGTCCTTCAGAAAAGCATGGCATGTTTTGTACTAACATTAAAGAAATTAAGTTTCTATATGTCATTGCAGCAAGCACTTGGCACGGCGTAGTTTTTATAAACTCAAAGTTGAGGTGCAAAGAAGAGATATACCAATGTTTGAGTAATTATTGAAGTGGGAGGACAAATGTTAAAAATCATGAGCATGTACTAACTATTTTTGTTTAGAAAGAGCAGATCAGAACATTTTAAAAATTAAGCCGCAGCCACAACAAGTACAAGTAGTAGTGGCGAGCCTGCTCAACCTAATAACAAAGCTGCAACAACCACAAATATAGGGGGGAGGGGTAATACTGCTTCTAACAGCAAAAGGGAGAGAGGTAGAGGGGGAACAGGAAGAGAGAGGGCGTAAACAAACAAAGTAAGAAGAGGATTTTAAATGTATTAATTTTGCAGAAACGTAAACATTACAGCTCAAGTAATTATGAGCCAGAAGCAAATTCCGATAGTGATTTGGAGGTGGAAACGGGGGATCAGGAAGGAGATGACCATACAGCAAAAATTATAAATCTGGAAAGGTCCTGGTTTACCATCTGGAAAACCATCTGGAAAGCTAGATATCTCAATAAATATTGGTCTATTTCAACTTTTTTCTTCATATTCAGACTCGTAACTGTTTTTCCTACATAATGAACTACTTTACAGCTGTTTTATAATTTTCGATCATACCATCATCTCAAAGACCTGGATATCTTAATAAATACTGCTCCATTTCAACATTTTTCTTCATATTCATACTTGTGACTACTTTTTCTGCATGTTGAGCTACTTTTTGTGATTATTGACCACTAAAGACATCCGCCGAAAAATCATGTTAATTAAAAAATATTACTGTTAACTAAATGAATGTTATAAAAGGACTGTTATTTATTGTTTACATTCCGTTTAGCTTCTTCTTCTATAATTTTGAGCTGCCTCGACATGCTTATCTTCGCAGGTGGGGATGATGTAGGATCTCCATGAGCAGGTGAGCAGATTAGTCTTTTTTTGGTTGACTTTGGTGTTGTTGTTGCTGCGCCAGGGTTGTAGTGCATAAAAATGTCATGTGCAAGTTCTTGTTTCGATCTCCTCATTTTTAAGCCAAGAGATAGTGCAGTTGATTTTAGTTGAGTGAAACTATAAGCACATAATCTCTCCTCATCCAAAGTGCCTATATGCTCAACGACAGTTGACTTCGATTTTTTCGCCTTTAATTTCCTGATTGAAGTATTAGAGACTACTGGCTTAGGCTCTGTAGAGTCGATCTCAGTAGGAACTTGATCTACATCACAACGTTCTCCTCCGTTTGACTCATCCTGGGCATCCTCAATGTGGTCACCTGTATTGTCAACATCACCCCAATCTGCACCTCCAAATGTATTATCTTCATCATGATGGTCGGAACCCTCATTCTCCTCCACCACAGCCTCATCTGTCTCATCCTCAATTGAGTTAGAGTTAGGATTAATCGGCTCCACAGTACGAGCACTACCTATTTTCCGAGGGCGTTTTGTGGGGTTTTTTTTTTTT
>JAOPGA020001662.1:0-68135 GCA_026419775.2 Acrasis kona | reverse complement strand
ATAGTGCAAAGATTGTGATAGGCTCTTGGACCAAAACAAAAGTGACAGTTGGTTACTTTGGTTGGCGAAAAGCAATTTATTTCTTCCGAAAGAACTCAGGAATTTGATAGCTTGAAAACGAATACACAACACATAATAAATAAACTTTTTAATATCTGCTGTTCACTCACCATGCCATTCAATGTCATAGGTGAAAGTGTCTGCATATGCAATTCCATATTTATAGCTCTTATAAAATGGTTCTATAGCCAAATAAACCTGAACGAATAGAGGTAATGGATCCCACCATTCAAAAATGACATCTCTTGACCTCCACACATCCTGAGACCAAAGTATTAAACGTTTCCAAGACCTTATTGAGTGCGGTAAGAAAGTCGCCCAAACCAGCATTGCTAATGTAATTTGTCCATCCCCATCCGTCTCTTTCGGTTTGACAGGTTGTGATGCCGGGTCAACATTTATTTTGAAGAATGTATTTGTGTACTCAACCTGACAATGTTCAAAAAGATGAATACCTGAGGTCCCTCTTGGATTACACTCAATAGCATACAAATGTCCGTCACCAGACAGAATCAAATCAAAAGATATTTGACCCGTCGATGAGTGGAGGTGTACAAAAGTTCTAACCCACTCTTCAACAAGAGTTGCAACTGTCGACTTTATTTTTTTAAAAGCAATGCTACCACCATGTTGATGGCCACTATTCGTGTAATCCCCACCGCGATAAGCAGCGTGTGCCAATACCACGCCATCTTTAACTACAGAGTAGGTACAAATCAAATCACCTTCTATAAACTCTTGTGCGACCCATTCAGTCTATTATAATGTTAATTTATAATCAAAAAAATGTTGTTTACCTGATGCGAACGACGTGTCTTGTTTGTATATTTTTGTTCCGCCTTCAACGTTCTTTTAAATTGTGTCAATTCCCTTACTGTTGGCCTCACTATGGTTTGTGTACCAAATCTAGAGAATGAAGGTTTGAAGACAACACTAAGTTTGAGGTCCGCGGGAGACGCCTCGTGATTTGACAAGAGCTCTTCGATGTAATCTATAAGACATTGTGTTGTTTCGAATCTTTCCGTTTTGCAAGTAGAAAATCCCGCCTTTGCTAAAAGTTGATTGAATTCCCACTTGCTGTGTAGTAATCTCAGTTTGTCAACGTCATCGACGAAAACAATTGTGTTGGGAGATTCTTGATTTATCGTCTCTTTACCTCTACTGACCCAAAAACTCTCTTCGCAAGTTGGTATTAATAAATCTATCGACTCCTTTTTGCAAATTTGGGCAATCCTCTTGCAAAAAAGTAGTGGTTCTTGATTTGGGAGTGGTTCTATTAGATGATGTTTGTGCACAGCGGTGGAAACTAGGGATATGTAGAGGGGTCTAACAAAGCTAGTTTCAGCCACGTGCACCTCATGCCCAGATTTGTGTAGGTACCGTATCAATCCTAGTGTGAATGGAGACCTAGCACCAGTGACTAAAACCCTCCTCTTTTTTCCATTTATAATCTTTATGTTTTTATTGAACAGTCCTGATATTGCGTCTAATAGCGCGCGAAATATGATGATTATCGTGATGTAGTAACATACTAAAAATCGTGCTATCGTCAAAAGGAACAAAGACAGCATAGATGAACTTTGTTTCTTCTTTACAAATATTGACACATCTTCTGTCAACCCGCAAATCTGAAAATATGACTGCGGCAGGATATTTTCTTTTCCCCATAGTTGGTGCAGGGTATATTTTGTTTAAAGCCCGAGATAAATTCCTTGACAGAGCACAATGTCAAACTCCGTATTGTGGGTTTGTTGTGAGGACAATGGAAGATAGGCATGTGAAATTCCTAGATGACAAACAAGATACAGTCGCCGACACCCTACTGTATAATGAAGCACCATGCCCATACTGTAAAAAAACTGGAACATGGAAAAAGATGTAAGAATGAAGATCAACAATCAATAAAAGATGTGTTCGGTAACCAACCAACAGTTGCAAAACAAAACTGAAGAAATAAACAAAGAATTTACTATCAGCAATCATGTTGTTTGAAATCTATGCAAGTGGAACACAATGTGAAAAAACACATGTATGTGAAATAAAATGTAACAATGTGAAGCTTCAAGATATAAGATTAACTTTTTCTTTATCGAAAATCAATCATTGCACTTCATCCTCTTTGAACAGCGCCCATCCGGTCATAGGCCTCAACGATTTTGAATCATCTCCAATCTTTGTATACAAATGACCTGCAAACAACTCTGTTTTAATCTCCACTCCATTATCATCAATAAGTACAGGTACATTCACATAACCTCTCTGAATGTCGCCAAAATTTACGATACACCAATCGCTAAAATACTTTGTCGAACTCCAATCTGTGACCTCGTTCTCTTTACCTCTATATTTACCATCTTCATCAAAAACACAAAATGTTGTTATCCATCCAGAGAGATAGCTAGGACCGGATCCTCCTCCTTGCATATTAGCAATTCTGTTCCACCAGTATACATTTGGTTCTCCTCTTGCAGATCTTATGAATTCATCAAGCACAGGAAATAACAAAGTTGACCAGTGTTGTAAAATTCCATTTTGATCAAACTCTAAAAGTCGGTTGGCCTTTTCGCGCAGCAAAACCCAATCTTCAACCTCTCCGAGAAGTGTCACACTTGGTAAATTACAACTCATTTCTATTTTATAGTCAAAGTATGACTTGAGGGTGGACATGAGGACGACACAACCTACAACTCTGTCAGTGTCATCTGTGGTGGAAAAATTAGGTACAACCCATTCAGCAATTGAAGGATCTTTAATGTTGTCCTCTATCTGCACTTTCATGCACCTGCACAAATCTTCATAATTGGCTGTGTAAAGAGTACCTTGAGTTTTCACCACAAGTTCTTTCTTTCCCTTAAAGTCTACGAATTTGTTTCGAAGTTCCTCTCCATTAGCATTTACATAGTTTGAGAGTTGAACAGTGATGGCAATCCAAACATCATCTGGTTTGATGATTAAATGGTGATGATTAGAGTAACAAGAAAATGCAGACATAACAAAAGAATTTCCAGTAAAGAAGGGCGTGCTTGTTGGAAGCTTGGTTCCGTTCACAAGAGTGTACTTGACTTTTCCTTGAGGAGGTATACTGTCGTAACTTAATTCGTATCTATTAGAAATTAAATTACATTCTGTATCTTGTTGAACTTTAAATGTAATACTTCCATCGTCTCTTTCTACGTTTATCCTGACCTCGTGATCAATGGGAACCCTATTTTGTTGGTCTATTGGATAATGTACTTGCTGGAAATAGCTACCTACCTGGATGTTCGAAAGAAGGTTTCTCCTTACGTGGTTTGTTTCCCATATTCTTGTTTGGACAACCCGAACATGAGAAGTTTTACAAATGAGAAAGTTTGATCCCAACCCGGAACTCTCTTTTTTATAAAATGCATTATGCAAGTAGCTTTATTTACAAATGTATAGAGTCAGCCGAGGACCTCCAATGCTTTTAAGGAACCCATTGATAGCTGTCGTATCCCCAAAATATACACTCTTTCTAATCATCGCTCGAATGTGATGTAGGGGGCCACCATAATTTCAGCACGTGGTGTAAAAGTTCGTTTAGGCATAGGCTTTGCTAATTATATAATTCTCTGACGAATGAAGGAAGTCAGAAGAATGGGTCAAAGTGAGGATTCTTTTTGAAATCTTAGTTGTATTTGCAGTAGTAAACTATTCGAACATTTGGTGAAATCAATTTAAGAGAATCCTCACGTGTCGCATGTAACATGTCCTCCTCTTCATCAAAAGCTCTTGCGTTCTTTTTAAAATCGACTGCGGGGGGATATTTATAAAAATAGATCAAAATATCCCAACTAAAAACCGATTTAAATAACCATTCATTTCACTTTCCCCCATGACCAATGCCCCACATGGTCCATCACAAAAGTGCAGGATAGATATTGGTGACGTACACCGCAGAGCACCACAGAGCATTATCAAAATCATGTCGCAGGCAATTTTAAGCTTGCTGCTATACACCTTTATTTCATCTCCGTGTACGTTCGGTTTCGTTATCGACTCCTTTTCTACAACGGTCAACAACTGGACACCAACCAATACTCTTTCAATAACAAACAGACGTTATTACACGGAACCATATTCAGCTTACTGGAGCGATACGGTAAATAAAAAAAGCTGCACAATTTCCAATTTCAATCACGACTGGTCAAACTCGACCGATTTGGAATTTTGGATCTATAGCGAAAACGCTACTAACGCATTGATACATGTTACGTTAACATCAGAGAGCCCGAGTGCAGGATGGGATTACTTTTACACCAATTTCGCAATAGACTGGAGTGGAATGTGGAAGAAAATCACATTAAACTTTATCAACAACTTTTCCAAAAGGCGGTCCCCTGCTGGCTTCAATCAAATTGATTCCATATCCTTGTATTCTTCGTTCGATACATACACTCCTAATCCAGATACCAAAATATACATTGACCAAATGGAAGTAACCACGAAATGTTTAGCAACAACCTCAACTCTATACACGACCGCATTCTTACCCACATACAACAATTACATCATTTCGTTACCATTAACATTAAACAACACATGCTCGGACGCCAAACCATTTACCATTCAAATGCAATCAAACGGCTCGTCCGCCATTATCACACAATATACAACGGATGGATCCGTGCAAGGAAAGAGCATCCTAAACACAATCCTGAAATTTGCATTTCAAAGCAAAACTGATCCCACACAACCGGTCAGCAACATTCAAATCAGAATTGACTACAAAGAAAACTACATTGATGTCTTGTACATGATCTACCTGGTCGACTACAACACACCCGTCATGAACCATCCTTATCTTTATTGTAGCAACGATGACGTTGACAGGATCAAAAATTCAGTTGACCCGCTGGTTGTCACGCCACGCAACTCTAGGATAACGAGCGCCGTAGCGGCTGCTCAATCTAGCATACAAATACCACTTCAAAGAGGTGGATGGCCGTTGGCATTTGTATGTGATGGCGGAGGCGCACTCACATACAATAGTTCGTCGCCGTGGTCATATTTCTGCAGCTACACCAATTCTTATTACAATGGATTGGTTGACCAAGCAAGAAGAGGTGCTTGGGTGGCCGCCAGACATCAAGAAATTGCAGATAGGATGACAGACATTGCATTTACTTATTTACAAGATAAAACAAAGTATGCATCCTATGCGCCTTACTTAACGGACGTATTAATGCAATACGCTAATTTATATCCAACACTTGACTATGTCGATAATAATTTAGTCGTAAATGCGTCCTGTGGTGGTCGTTTGTTTCAACAAACTCTAGACGAGGCTCAATGGGGCCTCAAAGTTGTTTTTGCGTATGACGCAATTTACAACACTTTGACCGGAGGTCAAAAAGCTCATATTGAATGGAATTTATTTAGAAATATGGTCACCTCCGTGTTGAGGTGTAACGTGACCATCTCTAATTGGCAATCATGGCACAATGCCTTGATTTTATCTGTAGGTGCGGTCGTCAATGACGACAATATGATTTCCACAGCAATAGACAACCCTGGAAGTGGTTTTAAATATCATTTACGATATGGTGTCTATGATGATGGATTCTGGGGAGAATCCTCTATAGCGTACCATTTTTTCACTCTTCAATCCATGATTTATATTGGAGAGATTTATTTACGCTATAAAAATATATCATTATATGATATGCAATTCCCATTGTTGAGTGGCAACAGTGGGACAAAGTCCATGAGGGACATGTTCAGCGTGATGCTCTTTTATTCAAAACCTGATTTTTCTGTTCCTAGTATTAATGACAACATTGCTAATGCTTTGACGGGTACAGGTGATTTTTATGAAATTGCAAAAGTGCGTTACAATGATGATTTGTTATATGATTGGGCTTTAAATAAAATGAGTAGAGGTGGTAGCATGATCACCACTATTTTTACTGCTTTTCAGTATCCTTTATCTCCTTCTCTTGTTAATTATACATCTAGTTTTAGTTTTAGTAGTAGAGGCGTAGGTATTAGCGTGTTGAAGAATAATCAGCAGGATTGGGTGATGCAAAAGTATGGTGTTCATGGAGGTGGTCATGGACATTATGATAAACTCAATTTGTTGTTGTTCTCTAGGGGATTTTATGTGTTACAAGACATTGGTAGTAACACTTATACGTTACCTGTTCATAATATTTATTACAAAGGTACACTGAGTCATAATACCATTATGATTAATGGTAATAGGCAATATGCATCAGAGGGTAGTTTAGATTACTTTTCAGATGATGCTTCCGTTAGTATCTCTGGTATTATTTATAACACTTTGAGCGCTAGGAGATTAACAGTGATTTTACCAGGGATGACCACAGATACTGGCAATTCTCTTTTTTATGACCTTTCTTTTATTTATGACACAGATGAAGCAGCTCCTGCTTCTGTTTATCAGGTTTATTACAATTTACATAGTCTAGGTGCATTTAGTCCTGACGAATCCAATCTAACAAGCACAACTACTGTTACTTCGTTGGACGATAAAACAGCGCAAGATATGCTTGGTGTCTCTGATAATCAAGAATGGCTCTATCTATCTCAATTTACTCAATATAAACCCATTGTAAATACATCCACGAACTTGGTTTATTCGTGGATGAATAGTTCAAAGACAGAAACTGTATTGAACAGTGCAGAAGCAATATCCAACTGGGTTGGCTTGTCGACTGCATATTACAATGATTCAATCATTGGTTATTGGACAAACCATCAAAAAATCCACATTTTTAAATTGGGTGTCTTATCCATCTGATCTTAGTTTCATGAGCTTTTGTTCATTCCGCATCATAAATAATGTAAATAATAATGCTTTGATTACCTTAATTTTATTTTCTGACAACAGTGCTACCACTGGATTAGATTATTATTCTTATAAAATTAATTTAAATTGGGTGGGTGTCAAAGATTTTTACATCCCTAAAAATTCTTTTACTGTTAATTATAGACCGAAAGGATGGGATCAGATTGATTATTGTAGGTTTAGTGCTTCTTGGGGAACAACCGCAAGTGCTACTAGTAGCCTATACATGTCTTATTTTGGTTTTTTGAACAGTGATGGTGTTGCCAATGATATACGTCCTCAAAAGTTAATTGTATCAAGCACTCAATGGGATACGGATGATAATTTCGTTGACTTTGTACAGGCGCAAGGACCGTTACCTCCTCCGTTGACTTCTGATATTGTAACAATAGAAAGAAGGAGGATGTGGATGTCTCCAAACCAACCTTCTTTCCGTCCTTTTGTTCACACTCTAGAAATGATGAACGACCTCAAAGGAAAATCTATTATTGGTCTCAAATCATATGCTGGGTGCGCTCCGGTTGATTTGCTTTATAATAAAAATTCAATGAGCGTATTGAGTCCGTTTGATTCGACTTCTCTGTGTAATGGTCAACTAGATTATAAAATCAGGGTATCTTCTCAAGTTACTACAAATAGATTTGGAACATATATCGTCCAGTCCCACTACAATAAAAGAATGCCATATACTTTTGAGGGTATGGTTATAACAAATTCTCAACTTTCCATCTTTAAAATATACGGTCTAGTAAAGGGCAAAGTTTGTTACAGTAGTGGAGGAAGAATATGTTTTGGTAGTGTTGCTCCAGTACAACAAATAACTTTGAGTATTACCTCTAATTCTCCTCTCTTGTATTCTAATTCCACTGCAAAAGGTTTATCAACAGCAAATGTTACAAGTACATTTCTGATGTTGAGTGGTGGTGATGTTAGTGTTGAATTTGCATTCCCATACAGTGACATGTACCAATCTAACACATATACGAGATCGGATGTGTATATTAATGGTATTAGGTTCGCGAGTGGGTTGGTGACTGGTAGTGATGGTATAAATGTTGTGGCTTCATACAATATATCTGGAGATTTGTTGGTGACGAACAATGTCTACACGATCAGCTGTGTGGCATATAATGTGAACATACCTCCAACTCCCACTCCTACTCCCACTAGGACACCGACGCCTACTCATACTCGTACTCCCACCACAACTCCCACACCGACGCCCACCCCAACACGGTCACCCACTCTCACACCTACTCCTACGCAGACTCCAACCCCTACACGCATGCCAACTCCAACTCCCACACCGACCCCTACACCCACCCCAACCCCCACACCTTCACCTACTACTACTCCAACGCCCACACCAACTCCTACACCTACTCTCACACCGACACCAACACCCACGCCTACAAAAACGCCCACACCTACACCAACCCCAACACCTACTCCAACCCCAACACCCACATTAACACCTACTCCTACCCCCACTAGGACCCTTACACCAACTCCCACTCCAACACCAACTCCAACACGTACTCCTACTGCTACGCCCACACCTACACCAACACCTACACCTACGCCCACAACAACCCCTACCTCTACACCTACACCTACACCTACACCTACACCAACGCCCACACCCACTCCAACACCTACTCCCACACCGACCCCTACACCAACGCCCACACCCACACCAACACCTACTCCCACACCAACACCTACACCTACTCCCACACCGACACCAACACCCACGCCTACAAAAACGCCCACACCTACACCAACCCCAACACCCACACCAACACCTACTCCCACACCCACACCAACTCCCACACCGACCCCTACAGCTACGCCTACAACAACCCCTACCTCAACACCTACTCCCGCACCTACAAAATCGCTCACACCTTCCTCGACACCTACTTCCACACCGACCCCCACACCAACACCAACTGCAACATCTACACCAACTCGAACACCAACCCCAACACCTACAACAACAACCACTCCCACACCTACTGTTACGCCCACAGCAACTCCTACTCCATCTCCAACGCCCTCATCAACACCTTTTTTCACTCCTACATTGACGCCAACCCCTACGCCTACAACAACGCCTACTCCTACTTCTACTCCGACGTCAACACCTTCTCTAACACTTACACCAACATCAACACCTACTCCGACACCCACACCAACTCAAACTCCCTCACCCACACCGACACGTACCCCTACCTCAACTCCCACTCCAACACCAACTCCAACTCCTACTGCTACACCCACACCTACCATAACATCTACCCCAACCCCCACACCATCACCTAATACTACTCCCACGCCGACGCTCACTCCAACACCAACACCAACATCTACGTCCACTTTCACACCCACCCCTACACCCACACTAACACCTACTACTCCCACACCGACGCCCACACCTACTACTCCCATCCCTACATCAACACCTACTCCAACTCCCACATCAACTCTCACTCCTACTATATCATCGACGCTTACTGTCACAACTATTCCAACACAGACACCAACAATTCCAACTCCCACACCAACACTCACTCTCACACCCATCCCTGCACCAACAACTCTCGCTCCCACTTCATCACGTGTACCAACACCTACACCAATACTAACACGTACTCCTACTTTAACAACTACTCCAACACTCCCCACCACACCTAATCCAACACCAACATTTATACCCACTGACATGTCTACGCCAACAATACCCTTACCCACCCCAACTCCCATTGGTACAATCACCCCGACTTTAACACCTACGTCCTCTCCCACACCAATCTCGACAATTGGAACGACCTCAATCATACCTAAACCTACACCGACACTAACTAGAACCGTCACTTCAACACAAACGGTTGCATTTACTCCCACACCAACACAAACAACTAGAGAGAACTTAATACCTACTTTGTCAACTACTGTCACTTTAACACCTACTCAAACACCAATCTCAAGTGTTGTATCATCACCTAGTGCCATCTTTTCAACACAAACGACTTTAGTTACTTTGACGCCATCACAAACACTTATGTCGACACAAACTACTACTTTTACACAATCTCCTACTACTACTGTTATACCCACCCCTACACCAACAATTCAATCTGTACCCACCATAACACCTACTTCCACTTTGATTCCAACTACATTAACAACAACAACTCTTCTATCACCAACATACTCGCAAACAACATCTATACCAAAACCAACTCCAACACCTACGCGTCAATCAACAACGTCATCATTACCTACATCGACTCCATCACAATCGCCTACAATTGATATATCTACTTTTACTACAAATACACCCACGACAATAATGGAGACAACTGTTGCATCAAAGTCACCTACAACAACATCAATCATCACCTCCACTCCAATCTCTACATTTATCAAACCAACACCTACTCTACCCATGGTTCCATCTACAACAGTGATTCCAATGACTACAACTACTTCAACAACAACACCCACTCCAACATCTATATCAAAACCAACTCCAAACCTCATTCCAACTCTTACACGTGAAGCAGTTCCCACAGTTACTTCTACACCATTAATGGTCCCCACTGAACAAATGACACCAACTACATCAACGATCAAACCATTTATAAAACCTACTCCTAATTTAACGCTAGTGCCTTCTACTACCAGTGATGCACCACCTACAATGAGTTCCAAACCAACACCTACTCCTAAATATAGTGCCAGTGATGTAGATTCTTCCACATTGACACAACAAGTGACTAGTACTTTGAGTCCATTTGTTTCATCTCCTACTATGACTTTGATGCCCTCTCCTTCTTCCGCTGTTGATGAAGGAGAAACAGAAACGTCTACTCCAACTGCTACTTCTTTAGAAAGTGTTTCTGATCAACCTTCTTCTACGCCTACTCGGACGATATCTGGTTTTGTGAAACCTACTCCAACCGTGAAGTATGTTAGCAGTACTAGTGCATCTCCGACTGTAGAACAGTCACTTACACCTACTTCTACTCTTGTTGATTTTGTAAACAATGGTCAACCTATTGTTTATTCGAGCACAACATTGAAGAGAGCACCAGGGGATGTCTATTACGATCAGTGGTTATAATTTGAACGTTTATCCTTTATATTGTGTATTTGTTTTTGATGTTAATTTTAATTTTCAATCCAAAATGTTTTCTGGAAATGCAATTTATTATAACACATCTAGCACGGACTGTACTTCTACTTTTTGTACCTGTGTTCTACCCAGAATGTTGAATGCTCAGAATGAATTCGTGTTTGTTCAACTCTCCTCTCAGAATAATTTGGTTACCTATAGTTCTGGTTATATTGTGATAATGTATAGCGATCCTTTGTTGTTGAATGTTAATTTAATGTTTGATGATTTGAGCAAGATTAAGAGTTTGTTTCCCTCTACGTCAATAAAAAATCTTGAATATGCTGTTCCATATGGTGCGGAGTCTTTCAAAGTTACTAATGATGGTGTGTTGGATGTCTCAGGTGATTTTGACGACAATGTTGAATCAAGGTTGGCCATGTCAAACAATCAGTCGATGTCAATTGATGGCAAGAGTGCACTTTTATCTTTTCAAATAAAATCATCTTCTAGGTTGGTGTTCGGGCATATTGCCGAACTAAGTCTAATATCTTCCTCTGTAAATAACTACATTAACCAAATTACTGTTTCAATAGAACAAAGTGCACGAAAAATGTATTTGGTTTACAAATCTATTGAAGAATCAAATGTAAACGAAACGGAATGCAATTTTATTGACAACAGCATGTATAATTTGAAAATTGAATTTGTTCTTTCTAACGCAAATGCTCAAATAAAGGCCGTGCTGTCTTCTAGCGTCGTGTCGACGACTTGTGTATTGCTGTACAATCCTACAAAATTCAACGAAGAACAGCACAAAAAAGGGTTATTTGACCTTGCAATATCTCAGTCAAATATTATATATAGCGGCCGGAACAGAAAAATTGAAAATTCA
The DNA here is from genome assembly GCA_026419775.2 of Acrasis kona. NCBI lineage: Eukaryota > Heterolobosea > Eutetramitea > Acrasida > Acrasidae > Acrasis > Acrasis kona. The sequence continues at coordinate 56,231 of JAOPGA020001662.1, read as the reverse complement.
ACAACTAACATTCATACGATGAAGATTTCCGTTAACAGCTTGTCCTTAGGATGTGCTTCATCGACCTGCAATCAACAAGACACAATGACATCACCACAACAGCAGTCATTTATCATTATATATGTCTTGACCATTGTATTTGGTTCCTCCTTTATCATTTGCGTGTTATTTATTATTGGTGTGTGCGTAGCAGATTGCATTAGGAGAAAAAGAGCTAAGGTTTCAAGATTGGACATGTATGTGGTATCTTGATGTTTAAAAATTGTACAAACATATTTAAATAAATAAATTTTGATTCATTTCAGAGGAATCTTGTAAAATCAATGCATTCTGAATGAAGGTGAAGTCATGATTTTGTAGAATTAAACATGAGTAGTTGGTGAGGAACCAACGTTGGCAGGTAATCTCGAAGCAACATATCTTTAATAATCTCAAATGTTACAAGCTATCCTATAATTTTAAACACTCCGTTATTAAATAAATGTCCGCCTAAATTAATGGCGATATGGCCGAGTTTAAAAACGGTATTGGTCTAAGGCGCTGGATTTAGGCTCCAGTCCGAGAGGGCGTGGGTTCAAACCCCACTGTCGTCAATTTTAATTGAGCACATTCACCCAAACACAAGAAGGATCCAACCAACTACAGACGATGATGCAGGAAGTTGTGAATAAATTGTATGATGAAAACTTCGATGGAACAACATTCGCGGCTGTGAATAAGAGTGATCTTGGCAAGAATGGTCTTGATCTTTTGATCTTAAAATTGGACACATTAAGGGAATAGAAGTGTTCTTTTTGGAAAAGTTTGGTAAAAAGATTTCACAATAAATCAATGTTTCTTGAATCAATATCTGTTGTGTTCATAGGATCGAGAATTGTCAATTGTAGATGATAGACGACTGCGGTCTTGCCCCATCTGACCGAATTGGATCTAAGCGGTTGCAAACATGTAATGTGGATGTTGTGTCAATGTTGAAAATSACGCCTATTGGATCCGTTGCAGCTCATGGTACTTGTTCTGTGGTAGAATTCTTCTATAATTCGATTAGAACTGATTCTTGAAATTCTCCAAGTGTGAGCCGATTGTACCGCTTACGCTGCTCTCGAACGATTATGTAAATCGATATGAGATGGTTTATTGTATTGTTGTCACTCCGTTTGACTCCGAACGTTGATCGAATGATAACAAGAGAGCAATAGCTTCTAGCATTTGGCTATTCTGGCATCCAGAACTACCAAGACCTTATCAATTGATATCAAACGATGTAATTGGGGAAGAACTCTATAATTCATTCTTGTCTTTTGTGGGTAATTCATCATCATCACTTTGGTCCATTTTGTTCTCTTGGTTAAAAGATCCTTTAGCCAGGCGCTTCATGATTTATGTCCGTCTACCTTTTGATCTTGTTTGTAATGGTGAAGTCCAGAGGATATTGAGGTCAAGATAAACAACGTCGGTTACAATAATATTGAAGACAAAAACCAAAAATTGTTCCGTTGAAGGGTGGGAAAAGTAGAGTAATTCATTAGGATGAGGTGATGTTGAGTATGAGGTTATAAAGGTCAGATACAACGGCGGAGTAATCAGGAGTGAGCAATCCTTTAATACAATGATGCAAAGAATGAAAGGCGAGAATTTGGATGTGGAGGCAGTGCAATCTCTAGTACTATAATTATGATTATGTTAGCAATTCAGTTCAAAAAGAAGACATATCATACCCATAGTTGTATAAAACTTTTTTTATAACTATAGTCATCCTTCTCTCTGGCATTTTTGATGTTAAGTATGCCTTGATATATCTCACGGTTATCAAATTCATGGCAAACTTCTTCAATTCTTTCCAAAATAATCGAAATCTGACTTACCTGGATAAGATAGACTATACCATGGTAGCCTGCAACACACGCGAACAAAATAATTTCTATTTCGAATGTTATGCGTTTAAGATAATTAAGAATAACTTGCTTCACATCAGTCATGTTTATGAACTTGCGAACTTTTTTGTAAATTAATGAGATGATCGTGATTATGCTGTGTTGATCAATAACACCGGTCTAGCTAACACTTCAAAAGAAAAATACATAAAATCATTTTGAACCACGTTACAGAGTCAATAGAATATGACAAACCTAAAGTTGTAAACAAGTCAACCAAACTATGTCTCTAATCAAGACTCTATGGGATTCTCCTATTGGGATTAGGACTACTCACTTTTGGGGGCCAGCCGCTAACTGGGGTATTGTTTTAGCAGTAAGTTGTGTATATGGAGTTGAAAAATAACAAACAAAGGGTCTTTCTGACATTAACAGACCAAAGGAAAAGATTTCACTTTCAATGTCAACAGGTTAGTGTACATTTAGATTGTGTTTATAAACATTAATTATCAGCGATGGTACTCTATAGCGCATTATTCATGAGATTCGCCTTAAGAGTCCAACCCAGAAATCTACTTCTATTCACTTGTCACGCCGCCAACGAGACAATCCAATTATACCATTGGTCTCGCGCAGTAAAATACAAGTAAGTACACATGTAACATCAATTATAACGCCCATTAGTTATTTTGAGGACAAGGTTGAAACTCCAGTAACCACAACACCTGCTGCACCTGTAACTCCCGTAACCACAAAACCTGCATCTACTCCTGCACCTGTTGTTAAAGACGCTCCCAAGCAATAAGATAAAATTAACATCATTAAAAAAGATTTATTAATGTACAAAAATGTTCTATTTTTCCTGTAGACTGTCCCAATGCGACCTAACAATTAACAAATTGTCCATGTATTCTTTCATTGTGGGGTCAAATTGTACAAAAATTTCGAACAGTGGTTTGGTGATATAATCAATAAATCCGACTTGACATTTTGGTAAGTTTGGTTTTTCTCTATCCATGAATGGCGAAACAGGCATTCCTAATCTACTTTTCCATATCTCCTTGAGCGAAGAATTCTTCTTGTACCATATGACTCCATTTTTCTGATATGTCTCTTGGTTTGGCAGGGTTCCCTACATCAGCACACTTTATAATCATTCTTAACATGTCGACAACATTTTCCCTATCTCTTCCGTCAAAAGCCTTGGCAATGCCCTTTCTGAGGTGGTCTAGTAGTGCAAAGTGTCTTCCGATATCGGTCGCGAGGATCATTGAGATGACCAGGTCGCGGAACTGCCGCTTGTCTTCTTTTGGCACATTGTCCATAAAGTTGTATTGTGGCAGGTATAATAACATAAATGTCTCTGAGCAATGGAAATTTTCTAGGATGGATTGGTCGTTAAATCGAACGGCCCGTTCCGATTCTGTTAGTCTTTCAAACAAGTTGCTTACTCCAGGATGGGCGTAATCATGACATGCGGAGGCGATGATGGCCGCCAGCAGGTCAATGTCGGATAGGTATTGAAATCCTGTTCCTTTTAGTAGCATGTGGTGGACTGTTTGCATAACATCACATCCATGTGTTGAGTTGTGATATGGGTTTGGTTTGTATCCTTTTTCAATAGCATTCAAAAATTCCATGAGCTTGGTGGAATTTAAATTCAATTTGTTGATGAGATTATGTCTGTTGATTAGATAAAGTGCCGTGTAATATAGAGCCCTTCCACCTGTGAGTTCTTGCAAATCGAAGACGTTCCATTCCAAAGTGTCGATGTTGTTCATAAAAGTCATGATATCATCAGAGATGTGGCTTGAAGAATTAAAACGAAAGCAAATTGTAGACTTACACATTGATGTCGAACGTCTGTGGTTTTAACACGTTTGCGAACTTGATAGCCTTTGCATAAGCTTTTATCTTACTCCATCTCTTGATTGCAAGAGAAGGCATGAGTTCATTTTGAAGCCACTCCCTCACTTCTTTGTCATCTTCTTTTTGTACAAGAGAAGAAACATTGTAATCGTACAGCTCGTCATTTTGAACTACAGACAAAATGTAATCTAAATTACAGACTTCTGTAGCATCTTTTATGAAGGCTTCCCTCCATTTGTTCAAAATTTCTACTACGCGTTGGGCTGGTAACTCAAATGACGCTGAGTTATCTGCTGTAATAGCAATTGTATTTGAATTGTCCTTCTTAAAAGCGAAAGCATTGAATACGGGTTTCATTGGTGATAATATATCAGTTCCATTGCTCTCTTGTATTTTATCAATTCTATCTTGCAATTCTTCAATTCTTTGTTGCTTCATGGAATTTAGCGATGATAGTTCCTCTTTGTCATTATTTAGTTCTCTGACTTTTGATTTAAGTTCTAAAAGGTCATCTCTCGCACCTTTGCCTTCTCTGTCCAGTTCTTTTACAGCCAACTCTCCAGCATGATGTTGCCTGAACATGATTTCAGAAATGTCCTTAACACTAAGCTCGCTCTGCTTGAGCTCAATAGAGAAGCTGCGAAATATCGACTCAAAGCCAGGTGTGGTGGGAATGGGTATATCCTGTTTAGGTTCCTGCACTCTCATCTCTAGCAATACTTGTTTCTTTTCACTATTGAAAGTAAATTTAAACGTTTTGTGTTTGATAGATTGACTAATGCAGTTAAGGTAGCAAGACCATTTTTCCTTTTCGTCGCTATGGAACATGTTGGTGGGTGCCAACAATTCATTTCTATCTACCATCATTTCAATTTGATTTCTGCTGCAACTAAAAGTGTTCTCCTTCCCATCCGTCAGTAAAAAATACAACTCTTGTTCGTTCCTCGGAAAGACATGAATCATGAACAACAACTTCTTGTTAATTTCAGGAACTTTGATTGTCTGGTGAGCGGACCGAAACGATTGTAGCGCTTCTCTCAATTCATAATTTTTTGAGCCTTCAACACGGTACGACTGCGTTGAAGATCCAGACCCCATTTCAAAAATGAAACTAACGTTCTTTACAGTTATTAGAAATTTGTAATAAACGACTACGATAACAACTCTTTCCAAATGAAGTTTTATTTTACATATTTGTTAAATTTCGATATCAATTGGCTCGTTCGTCGATCCCATCTCAATATCATCTCTAGTGCTTACTCTTTCATATTTTCCCTTCACATTTGACCTCTTTGTTCTTCTCCGTAAGAACATTAACACAATAATGACAAGCGCGAACACAGTTACTAACACAGAAAAGACAATAAACAAGTAAATGCTGTGAGAGTTGTTATTGGAACCTTCATGAGGTGGTTTTTCATATTTTTTATTGTTATCCTTTTCTGGATTCATTTTTTTTCCATCAAGTACATTTTCTTCCTTCTTTTCATTTTTATCCTTCTTGTCGTCTGAAGAAATTGATTGAGAGTCGGACGTGACATTTTTAGGAGGCAAGAGTGCGGCAGTGTGTTTTGGTTTTTTCAACTTTGGATGCGGTGTTGTAGTTTTTAATGTGCGTGTTGGAGTTGGTGTGGGTGTGGTTGAAACTGGAGTAGTGCTGATTGCAGTTGAATTGTTGATTGGGACTGTTGTGGTTGAATTTGTGTTGCTCGCGGTTGTATTCAATGTTGTTGCGGAAATCTTTGTTGTTGTAGGAGTGGGCGTGTGCTTTTTTGGCTTTTTGGCCTTGTCGCTAGACGGGGCATTTTTTTTTCTTATTGTAGGAAGTGGCGAAAATAGATTGGGAGCTGGTGAGGGTTTGTGATTGAGCTTTTCTTTTTCAAATGATTGAAGAGTTTGAAATAATTTTTTTATCTCCTCCTCAATTTTTTGATCGCTAACGTCATCTTTACTGATGGCACCTTCTGTTTTTTTAAAGGCAGAAACTAAAGGCTCATAATCAGATCTTGTTGCTTTAAAGTGTCAACATAATGATCAATAAAATACAAACCATTGATAGTTGATAGCAGTGCTATAAAAACGATCACCACAAGAACACGAACATTCATCTCGTTTAGACTCTTCGAACAGTCAACTGCTTTAAATTACAATCAAACAACATGATGTCCTTCCATTCGCATATCTTAACAAAGATTATTGCACCACAAAAATTGATATGAATTCGAAGGCATTCATAACAACAACCAAGTTATACAGTATTTCAATATTTATTCATCCATCTTTAATACAATTCTTCCAGTAACTTTGGCTTCACTCATTTGCTCAAATACCTTCGGTAAATCTCTAAACGGTAAAATCTTATAGTGGGGCTTTACTAACCCTCTTGCCACATAATCCAATGCCTCAACAGCATCTAGTCTGTTGCCTACATAGGATCCAACAATACGTAGTGATTTAACTGTCAGGCTGAAGATGTCTGCGTTGAGTTTTGCATTTGGAGGTAAAGATACAGTAACAAGTGTGGACCTTGGGCGAGACCATTGTATTGCTTGGTTATAGCTTTCGGAGGATGTGGAAAGAACAAGAGTGGCATGTGGACCACCATTTGTAAACATTTTTACTTGTTCGACAACATTCTTACACTTGATGTAATCAATAAAAACCTCTGCACCCAATTGTTTTACAAGTTTCTCCTTGTCATCTCCAGTGTCAATTCCCAAAACCCTTAACCCCATGGCCCGTGCATATTGAACGGCCAAATGACCTAGCCCACCTCCTGCACCAGGAAGTACAACCCATTCTCCAACTCTAACGTTCGCTTCTTTTAAAGCACGGTAAACAGTAACACCTGCACACATGATGGGTGCAGCATCTTCCAAAGAAACATTTTTTGGAATTTTAGTCACATATCGTCCACTTGTTGCAGCGTATTGCTGAAAAGTACCATCTACTGTAAATCCAGTATACGTAGCACTCTGACAATTAGACTCGTGGGAGGCCATGCAGAATTCGCAGTTATTGCAAGTTGAATTTATCCATTTGATTCCAACAGCATCGCCAACTTCAACTTCACTAACGGCTGAGCCTACTTTGACAACAATGCCTGCACCCTCATGTCCACCGATCCAAGGAACTTGAACATTTCTTGGCCATTCTCCTCTGAGAGTGTGCAAGTCAGTATGGCATACTCCTGTGTATTTAATGTTGACTATTATCTAATGGTTCGAATTATTGAATTGAGTAAAATACCTGGTGGACGTTGGGCTCGGGTACAACCCTCTTCTCAAAAGTGATTTTACCGGGGTTACCTAGCTCACTGAATAGTGCGGCAACTTGCTCTTTGGGAACTTCAGTCATAATTTGTATTGACGAAAAGGTCACAAAAAGAACAGGTTGATTTGATAATGAATAACCCATGACACAATCATGGATTTATTTAATAGATTAAACAATGTAATAAAGAAATATGGTTTCATGAATATCTTTCTACTAAATGATGGAACTATCTCTGAATGATCAGAATAACTACATAATAATTAATTCAACGGTAGAATTGGCTTCGCCTAATTTTTATAAACGTCAGACGTAGTCGTCATGGTTGGAGTTCTTTGTACGCCTTGCATACACTGTCTGTCATCACATCCTTTTCTGCTGAAACTCTACCAAATAGTTGAAGTAGGTACATGCCAATAGCATATGCAGATCCACAACGGATTCTGATATACAATATTCTGATTACATGGCTAGAAAATGTAGATATAACATAATAAGAAGGCGAATGCGAAGGGGCAAATTTAATTCGAACAAGAGACAAACACGCTTGCACGTAGTTGACTTTTATTTTGTTAACGGTACCACCACCACCGTGAGTGCACGTCTGTTTCTAGATAACGCCCTCTTGTATCAGACTGGTGTTAACTACTCCCTCAACAGGCATGTTGCTTCTAATATTTCTATTTAGAGCAATTTTATAATGAGGCAGCACAGGATTGTAGCGAAGAACAATTTGAGCTTGATTTAAAATACTTATGGCCGCTACCAAATAGCTTCACATCATTCTTGTATGCTCGAATGGAGTATTGATATTTTTTCAAGTTTCTGAAGGCGATTGATACTCCTGACGCCTTTGAAAATTTTTGTTCCTATCTAAAGAAGTTGTTAGCTGTATTTTAATAGTGTTCTTACTGTTGGGTGTTTTTCATATGTAGCCTTTTTGTAGAGTTGACTTTATATTACAATTATGCTCTGTAATCGATAGAATCGAATAGCCCTATTCCAGTTGCTTAATTAGTGCGAAATGTATATTGCTACATTTACTAGCAATTAATGATGATATGTAGTTCTAATATTGTCCATATCTACTAGGTAGAGATTAAATTGAACGCTGCACGTCTGGAGTTGAAATCTAACTTGAAGCATTTAAGATTACAAGCAAAAGAACCAAACTGCAATGGTAACCAAAAACTTGTTAACAAAGGTAGAATGCCTAAGAGAATCCTAATAGTCGTCCGAGTGATCATTGCTATAAAGTATCTTCCTCATACATTCTTCCATTCTATCAACATCTAACTGTTATTCACGAACTTTGTACACCAGTTCTAATATAATAAAAAAGTAGGACTTACGGCTATTAGCAGTATTGCTGTAAGCAATCTACATGCTCTCGTGCAGCATTGCTCTCCTCAACAACAGCAATAACAAATAGCGGGGAATTTCTTTCAAGCACTGAGCTACTGTTATTACACACACATGCTTCAGTGCAACACAGTAAAGCAAAATTTAACCGAGGGCTTAATTCTTTTCATCAGTTGAGTGGGTGTGATTCCTGTCCGCCTAAACCTAGATTTTTGTTGAAGTTTTAGTTGATGCTGTAAAGTAGTTCTCAAAGTTGCTTGTTTACAGATCGGCAATCAATAACTATATGTGGATATTTGTTCAAAATTGAATATGTTTTACTAATGTGTAGAAAGTACTCGTCATATTGCTTGTAACAAATGTTACAAACAACAGTAACTTGTTAAACTCTTCTTCTTACTCAAGAAATTTATTCTACAAATACCCAAATATCCTAAAATATAGTGCCTCAAAATAAATATTTGGTGAATCATAACTTCGTGTGTTTGTATTTGGTTCTTACAATTGTGTTACAAACTATGCCCACTGTCAAACCTCGAACAGGGAAATACAGACCTGACAATCTAAAACTACCTCTTGGAACGCCACCCTCACCAGTAGTGGACGTTGAAGTTAATCTGGAAGGAAACGTTATTAACCCGGAGGAGGTTATCAGAACGATAGAGTCAACAGAAAAGTGTATTGTATTTGAGGATTTAAAAATCGGCCCCACCCTAGGGTCTGGTCAATATGGAACCGTTTCAAGGGCAATACATGCTAGAGGTGATGAGAAAACAGAGTATGCAGTTAAAAGGGTTGCGTTAGAAAACACCGATCTCAACAACCCGAAAAACATTATCGCCGAGTTTAAGGCTCTATATGAATGTAAATGCGACAACATTATTACGATGTTCGACGCATTTTATAGAGAGGGAGGAATTCACATTGTAATGGAATTCATGGATTGTGGAAGCCTCGAGGACATTTTCAAATTTTGCAAAGTCGTTCCCGAGCCTGTCCTATCATACGTTTCTCGTCAAATACTGTTGGGACTCGTGTACCTTCACGAAGAAAAGGGTATTGTTCACCGAGATATTAAACCAGCCGTTCGTGCACTTAAAACATTTTGAAACGTACTAACACCCGCAGAACATTTTAATAAATAGTAGGGGCGCGTGTAAAATCGCTGACTTTGTAAGTTGTTTCTCGTCTACATTTAGTTAACTATAAATAGGGAATGTCAGGTCATAAGAGCAGCGTGGGTTCCATAGAGAACAAGGATGTAGTAAGTAAAAGTTGGGATACATTTCAAGGGACCTACACATACATGAGCGTAAGCGTACATTTTAAAGCAACATTATTAACGCTAAACAGCCGGAAAGAATCAGAGGAGAAAAACACAGCTTCAACTCGGACATTTGGGCGGTGGGGCTGACTTTGGCAGAGTGTGCTCTCGGAACGTTTCCCTTCAAACTAAAGGAGAATACAATATGGGAGATGATGAAACACTTGGAAGTTGGTGCCGAAGAACCCATCGACTTATCGAAAGAAAAGTTTTCGGAAGAGTTTAGGGAGTTTATTTTTGCATGCTTAAGGTTTAACCAAAACGAGCGCCCATCGGCGAGGCAGCTTCTAGAATTTAACTTTATCAAGAACCATACAAAGTCAAATAAATTTAAAAGGTGGTTGTATGAGCATTACATAGAGAAGAGAAAAACACAACCCAAACGTTAAATAAATAATATTTATTATTGAAAAAAGTTTGTTACTGCTATCGGCTTCAGACAGAGTATTACACAGGATGTTTGTGTACACATCAAGCAAGGGATTTATTTCAATATTTCTCCTATTACAAGTAAATTGTATCTAAACTTATATGGTAATCTGTCCAAAACAGGTAACCCGTATGTGGTGTGTTATTCATCGGTAGGTTTTACGTTGATTTTCTGTTGTTGTGTGTTGTGAATTCGGCATTGGGTTCAATATCAACATCATTAAGGAGCTCTCGAATCGCAATAGAACTTCTAGGAGGGCGTGGAGATTCTGCTTCTGTGGAGTGTGTAATGGAAGTGGTGGAAACATGCAAGTGCATGCTATTCTCTAAAGACTCAAATCTGGCTACGGGGGCTACAGCAGTCAACGGTGATTGGTAACTTTGTGGTGACACATTTTCTCGCTCTACTTCTATTGGACTATCCTTTGTTGTCTTCTTCACAATTAACCCTTGCTGAGGACCCTTCTTTTTCCGTATACCCTCAGGTCTACTCGACATTCCCCCAGTGTCCTCGTTGTTGAATTTCCAGTGTGACATGGTAGCTGAATTGTTGAACTCAGCCGATATCATTCTGATACCAGGGTTTACCTCATTGAACGATTCAGAGAAGAACTTCCACGACTCTGAATTCGTACCCCCTCGACCTCTTCCTCTCATTTATTTAAATTCCATTCTTGTTTAAAAGACAAAAAAGGCAAGAGTCAACCGAAAAAAGAGCAAACCTTCTTTCATGGTTCGTGACGATTCATTCGTTCGTGACCATTCATCAACATGCTGCTATTGTGTTGGTCCATGAAAGAGACCTCGCATATAATAAATTTGAAAAGGCGTCATGTTTCCGTTGATTTGTTCTCATTTACCCGCATACGACATTTGGAAACCTTCTAATTTTACACGCAAAAATATTTTTGCTTGTGTGAAAACTTACATGCGGAACAAGAACATGATGCGCAGACATGTCATAACAATGTTCATCACTTTATCAATTTTAATTTAGATTTTTGATATGGAAGTGGAATTAATTTGAACAGGTCAAAAAACCAAAATTAATTCTCCTGATGACAACCAATAAATTTTATTAAGTACTATAAACTTCAAGTGACGATATGATTTTCAAGTGGCGATAATGATTTTCAGACGACAATTTAATTCTCAACGGACAATCAATAGGTTATTTTTAGATGTGATACTGTTGGAGAAAACAGTACTGTCAACAGGGCACGGGACATGAAGGAGCTTCATTAAGCACGCACCATAGAAAAAGGATAAATTAATACATAATTATTTTCGGTTGAGTGTTAAATTGTCTGAAAATCTTGGAAATTATTATGCCTTTTTTATTGCGTATTAAACATATTGCGACTTGAAAATCACTGAACACCGATTTTTATTCATCATCATCGCTTACGTCTTCCCACTCGTCATCGTCATCCTCTACATCCTCCCACTCGTCATCGCTCACATCCTCCCAATTCTCATCTCCGTCGTCAGACATGACCTCCTCCTCAACAACCTTCACCACTACTTTAGATTTTGGTTTATTTACATTTAATTTCTTCAAATTCTCAACCAAATCGTCGACGGCGTCCTTTTCCGACCCTCCGACGCTCAGTAGTGATCTTAATGTGGGATAAATGTCAAACCTGTCGGAATAAGCCTGAGCCCTTTGCTTCATGCCGGCATCTCTGGTGACTAGAGCAATTTTACGTCCAACTACTTCATGTAGGTATAACCCATAAGCAACAATCTCGTCATCTTGTTTGTTCACATTGAATTTAATTTTCGGAAGTTGACCATCCTGTTGTAACAAAACTTTATTTTTAACAAGACCACATGCGCTCACGTTACGCAGTGCTTCTCTAGCACGATAAGCGTTATCGTCTTCGTAAGTCTTCATGCGATCCAGTTCAGATCTAACCCTTTCGGGAACAGCCATTACCAAATCACGACGCGAATACAATTGTTCCAGATACTTTTGTTCGTCTCTATGTGCATAAATGTTGGTGTCGCAAAGGACGACATTCTTGAAGGACTTGATGTTTGGAGGATTAATCATGTCGTGGACCCATGACTCAAATATACCTAATCGTGGTTGTCTGCCCACCAGGACGATCTGGTCGCTTTGAGTGTGGAACGAAACGGCGCAATCTCTTTGGAAGATGTGCCTTCTTCTTGCGTCCATGGGCACTACAATGTTGTCCAACTGCCATTTTTCGGGTATGGTGATGACTTTTGAATGTTCAAGGTTCAGTAGGGCCTTATCCAATAAAGACTTGAATTGTGTAATGACTTGTTGGTTGACTCCTCCAATCTCGATGAAAGTTGATCTAGAATTAAAGTCGCTGAATGCCAACGTTTGTTCGTTTTCGCAACAAGTGTCGGCGAACTTCCTCAACTGACGCAAATGATGTGTGAACAAGTAACATGCTTGATAGGGAGTGATGGTGTATTTTGTTGTTTCCAAAACGATTCCATCTGGGATCTGAGGTCTTTCGTACTTTTTGTCCTTGTTCCTCTTCTTGTTGGAATCCTTCTTCTTTGGTTGAGGTTCCTGAGTTTGTTTTGATGGAGCGTCATCTCTGTTGGTTGAATGGACGAATTGTTGTTGTGGTCGAAGGATCTTTTCTGGATTTCTGGCACGATCTTGTTTTTGAGTGGCTTGTTGATTTTCTTTGCCGTAATCGTAAAACATTTTCGAGTAATCCTGAAGAACAAGTTTCTTCTTTTGTTTGTTATTCTTTTGTTGGTTTTGATTGAATGGTTGATTGTTTGGTTTTTGTTGATTCTGGTTGCTTGATTTTTGATTGTTCGATTGGTTGTTGTAATTATTTGACTTTTGTTGGTTGTGATGGTTAGCTTTTTGATGATTGCCGCCCGAATTCGAGGAACAATAGGTTTTCCGGAACCATTCTTCGAATTTTCCTAATTGTGGTTGTGGTCCAACCAACACGCAAGTGCCCTCCTTCTTGTTAAGTGGTAGAACTGCACAATTCTGCTGCAACTCCGTCTGCTTTTTCTTGTTGACAGGAACCCATACCGATTTCCAGTTATAGTTTCCGTTATTGCCCTGAAGATGGAGTTTTTGCGTCACCTCAATCCCGCGAGTAATGTATTTGATGTATTCGCTGATTCGAGGATAAATGTCGTTAACTGCACTTGGTTCGCCCATAATTGATAGGCACTGATCCTCTGGTACAAACTGTATAAGGATTTTGTTCCCGGTCCTCTTGCAGTCTTGAACAACAAAGTTATTCAGCTCATCTCCCCATTGAGTAAATAGTAGGCAATACTCCGTTTTTGTTAGCTGATAATCCTTGTTTGGAGAAGTATTGTGCTGATTGTGTGGCGTGATTACAGTGATCATTAAATTTTGTTTTTCAATCTCGATTTCAATATCCGAAGACAACCTTGATTGTTATCCTAAAACAAAAATTGTAAAAACAAAATTGAAGATGTAAGTTCCCTAAAGTTCCAAAAAGAATAATAGACATGTCGGTTATTTCTATGTCGATCAAAGCAAATAATGACGAGCAAAATGACGGTGGACAGATAACCTTCTGCAAAACTAAAGCACTTAAAATGCAACATTTAACGAATTTGATTTTTTCAGTGATACCAATGCAAGAATATTTTTAAGTTGTTGTTCTATTTTTTAGGGAGATGCTGCTTTTGAAAATGCGATTAATAGATAGTAATTAGTGTAACCATGCCAGCGTTGGTATCTGAATGTACTTATGCTAAGATGTGTCTGGATCTGCCATGTTCAAATAGTCAAAACTACTCTAAAATTACTGTCAACCAAACTTTTATTTGAGGCGTTCGTTGACCAGGATTGAAACTACAGATTATTCAAGCTTGATTAGGTAAAAATATAATTATAGATACCAAGAATGATGAGCACGTACAGGACTGACCTCCGAGAAGCAAGGAAGTTAGCAGAAAAATGGTCAATGAAGAACTCAAACAAAAATATAAGCAAGAGGTACATATGTACTGTTGTTACAGTGAATGAAGAGGTTTATAAAAGGAATTTGTTCAGTTGGATTACTAGAAGATTTGCTGACGACCACCCAAATAGCAAAGACTATAACGTCCCGTCAGAGAAGCCCAAAAATTCACAAGAGCAAAAATTTGTACCATCCACAAGGAGAAAGTATGTCCTAGTAGATTAGATATCCTTGGTTCTAGACTTCACTACATCATAAAAGAACCTTAATCGATAAGGTGCACATGATTTAGTGTTGGATAGCAGCAATGATCATGCTTTGGTCTTTGGTCTGGAAGAAGACATGTCCATCGGCAGCTTTTGCCGCACTGCTTCTTGTTTGTGCACAATTTTATTGATTGGGTTGATGACAATTCCACAAGAATCTATGATCTGATGCAGAGCTCCTGCTTTGGTTCGACAGTTGAACGTTACTCATTTTCAACTCTACTCGGACATCTTTGTCGATCAATGTGACACATCAATTAGGGCCTGCTCTCTCATACCTTGTTCATACCTGAGATTGTTGGCAAGGACCAAATACTTGAGATGATATTCCTCTAGATCTTTTCTTTTATGACTTTCATGCTCAATATAATTTCACGGTTACATGGCGTACCGAGGTTACAATGACCAATAAACAACGCCATCTGAGGCTACGTGCAAAATTGCGCAATGCACAGCTCAACTCTTGCAGCCTCTACAACAAATTTCACGCCGTCAATACCCTCATTGACAATTTTTTATTATATTATTTCTGACCCCTTTAATTAAAAACCGAAATCATTGTATACCCCACTAGAAATATTGAAAAGATGATTCCTGCCGCTCCCCAGACAAACTGTTAAGAATGCAAGTATAATGTATGAAATTCTTACCTCAAGCTTTAAACATGGCTCATTTTGTATGATTGATCTGTTCATTTCAGATTGTTGTAAGAAGTGCTGGTCAATGTCACTTTTCTTCTCCAAGCAATGGGCAATCAACATGGCAATGCTCAACAGGAGATGGCTGAAGCTGTTCGAAATATATGGTTGAAGTATGTTGAAATAATTTATCTAAACTCAATCATTTGAAGGGATATAAGTGAGTTACCAGTAAGCAAAGACCTTCCAAGACTCGCAAAAAAAATAAAGATACACGATAGCGTAAACGATGTTATAAACTATATCGACCAACCTACAGATGAGGGAGAACTCAAACCAAGTACACCAACTGAGATTGACGGAACAGTTGGGGAGCAGCACCGCGATGAAGTTTTAAATAGATGCATGTACTCTATAGTGATGTCCATGTCTCAAGAGCTGCGAGATTTCAATCAAAACATGTCTGGAATGACTCTACAAATGTTCGAAAGGGAAATAAATGTAACGGACCATAAATCCATTCAAAACTTTCTTACAAGAAACTTCGGAAACAACGGAAGAGTGGTCAAAGTCTTGAAAGCCTGCAATCAATCTATAATCGCACCACCCGTAACGCAACTTAAGAAACTTCTACTAGATAAAATAGATTATAAAGGTACGCCTTCCAACTATTACTTTACATTAACATTTTAGACGTAAAGGGCGAATGGACAATAAACATACACATTAGTCCAGTTACAACCGGTCACGGGGAAGACCGGAGGGAAGATGTAAGCGTAATTGTTGCCCATAGGAAGAAGGAACAAGTGCTCGTGAAGAGGAAGATCACCTATGAACTAGTGTATCAGTTTGAGTGGGAGTTTACAATTCGTTTCACTAGAAATGTGGAGGACATTGAGTCGATATCTCTACGGTTAGGCGATATACTTTTTAACGGGGAAAGAGATTTCAAAGATGAAGAAAAGCAAGACATTAAGAACATGTTGAAGGACATAATAGTAGACCAAACTGTAACATATGATGAGCAGTTTTTTAAAAAATCGTTAAAAGCTGCGAAAAATAAAAAAAATACATGAACACGTACATGCTTCAATGTCAAAATAGTATTTCTCTACAACAAGAACATCTTTTTTAATTTAACCGCAATATTTTCTAGATCAAACTGTTTAAAAAATTATTCGTTCTGTTGTTGTATTCTTCTGTGACTTTATGGAGCGGCTTACTCATTGCGGATGTTTATTCGGGAATTTGATCATGCTCCAACTCCGTGTGACTGAAAAATAACAAAGAGCAAATGGATGTCGCAAGAGGCTGGAATGTGACTTCGTCACCACAGTCACTTCGCACCATAAACCCGATACAACAAATCACCAGTAAATTGGACATGAAGAACGTGAACAAGGACAAGGTGAGAATTTGATTGTAGATGGATATTGATTATTACAGGTTATGATACCTCTATCTTTGGGAGACCCAACAGTGTTCGGTAACATGGACACTGATGATTTTCTAGTAGAATCCATCACAAAGCACGCAAAAACAAAGAGGAGGAACGGATACACCACTAGTCCTGGTTTTCCGGATGTGCGGGCTAAAATCGCTGAAAAATATAAGCTACCAAACCACCAACAACTAACGCAGGAGGTAAGAACACATTAACAAGTATTTTTAAATTATAATTAGGACGTCATGCTAGCCAATGGTGCATCTGGAGCGCTCGACATTGTTATAGCAGCTATCGCAGGAGAGGGAGATAACATTTGTAAGTTACAATTATCAAACATTTATTGACTTTCAAGTGTTGCCCATCCCATCTTTCCCGCTCTACGAAACCCTTTGTTGTCACCGTGGTATTGAACCACGCTTCTACCAACAAGTTGCAGAGCAAGATTGGCAGGTGGATCTTCAACAATTAGAATCACAGATGGACAACAGAACAAAAGCCATTCTAGTCAACAACCCATCTAATCCATGCGGATCAGTATGGTCACAAGAACACATGAAGCAGATAATCTCCATTGCAAGAAATCATTGCGTACCAATCATAGCCGATGAGATTTATGCAAACATGGTTTTCGGAGGAGCCAAATTCACTTACTTTGCAGAGATTAGCGACGACGTTCCAATCATTTCCATTAATGGAATTGCAAAACAGTATGTAGTTCCAGGGTGGAGGACCGGATGGCTCATCTTGTATGATAAACTAAACTACCTTAAAGAATTGAGGGATGGACTTTTCAGAATGACTACGTTATTGTTAGGTCCCAACACCCTCTCACAGGCAGTCATACCCGACATTCTTGACCACGACATGAGTGGCTTCTGTAATGATCTGAACAAGGCGTTAGAGTCAAATGCAAAGTTTACCTGTGAAAAAATAAAGAAAATTGAAGGCTTGACCATCTTTGAACCAAAGGGAGCGTTCTATACGATGGTTGGCATTGATGTTGATCGTTTTAGCAAGTCAACCCAAAATGTTATTTTTGATGATGTGAGTTTTTCTCAGGAATTATTAAAAGAAGAAAGTGTGTTTGTTTTGCCTGGGCAATGCTTCAAGATGAAAAATTATTTTAGAATTGTATTCTGTGCACCCGTGGATAAGCTCAAGGAGGCGTATGATCGAATCGAGTCTTTTTGTAACAAAAAATTAAAGTTAAATTAAACCCAAGTATTTTCATTCCCCGGACTTAGCTCTTGGGCTGTTGATTTGAATAACACTGATTATTAATGATAAATGATAAAGTTTTATAGCAAAATACAAAATGATTCATCATCATAAGATTTTTGCGGATTGCCAATCGTTACTTGCAGCAAACAGGCCCCATGTTTCATTTGAATGTTTTGTTCCACTTTAATTCTCTCATTTGGCCGAGGGACAAGTATCACTTGGTCTTTGCCACCCTTACTTTTTAAATTTCGTACCACCATGTAGCAGTTTTATGTCGTCTCTTTACGATCAACTAGAAACTTGGATGTGTCCATGCCATCGAGGTTTGAATCAGAAATATATGTGTGCGGTAATGGGGTGAATGATCCCATTATTAGCCCAATGGTCGGGAAAGGTTTGTGCGAAGAGGAAGTCGACTATGTTTCTTGCGGGGCATACTATGCATGCATCAAGACGAGCAGTGGTAATTTGTACACAGCAGGGAAGAATGACGAGTTTCAGCAATGTCATGGCTTAACAGACAACTTTATAAAATGGAACGATGTTCGAATGGTGCAGAATGAAAACATAAAAAATCACGTTGTATCGGTTGCCTGTGGATATTATCACACACTAGTTGTAGTAGGTATTTGTTTTTAATTTAATTTATAATTTACATTCAACAGACAACGGAGACGTTTGGATGGCTGGATATAACCATGTAGACAAACGGCAACCCATTCTGACCAAGGTTGTCGACCATCAGCTGATTGGTTATAAATTCAAGACGGCGAGGTCAAGGGGCCAACACAACGTCATCATAACACAAGATGACGAGCACATTTTTGTAAATGGGTGGAATCCTTATGGGCAACTAGGACTTGGTCACACCAACAACTTGGTACAATTTGTTGAGGTGACACATTCCAGGTTCTTGGGGATCAACATCAGAGATGTCGTGTGCGGCTATTATTGTACAGCATTCACCACAAAAGACAATAATGTCTATCTTTGTGGAGATAATAGTAAATTACAATTGGGTCTTCGGCGGAAAGAGTACATTCTCCAACCATCAAAAATTGAAAATGTTAATTTAGTCGATAACATCAGACAGGTTGTGTGTGGACATACTTTTACATTGTTCCTTACGCGTAAGTTGACGGTTCACATTTTCGCTAAACATGAAAGTCGACAACAAACTTTTTTTGACTGGCACTGATATATTTAATAATAGCGGAGGAGATACAGAGTTACACAGGATAAGAACAAACTTGATACCCGAAAAGAGCATACAGGACATGTCTGCTGGATTCTCCCACATGTTCGTCACTACTCGTAACTTTTTTTACAATGAATACTAATCATGAGAATAGTTGACCAGGAGGTATATGCCGCTGGACAAAATCAATACTATCAGTTGGGAGTTAACAGCGTAAAAATTCATGGATTTACAAGAGTCACAAAGTTCAATAGCAATGCAAGAATACATGTCGCTGCTGGATGGGAACACTCAATTTTCTACACAAGTGAGTTCAAAGTACATTTGTTAACTAACGCTCATTAGCTCGCTTTTTGTTGGATCCTATAAAAAAGAGTTTAATGAATTGTTTGTACTCCAAGAAGTTCTGCGATACTTTGATATTTATGAATGTTAATAATGTTACAGCGACAATAACCAAAAGTTAATAAATTAATTTACTTTGCTCTCATCAATTCCTTTTAATGACTTTCCATCACAAACAGTCAACATGATGTTTTTCAAAATCGATCTATATTTATTGTTTACATAATCAAGGCAACTGTTAGTGCGACGATGATTGCAGCGACGGTGAAAGTCATGTGCAAAGCGGATGATCCTGATGATTCTCTCTCGTTTGAGTTCTTAATGTTAGAGGCGTTATCGTTTCCAGTGGTGGCTCCAGAGCTTGGTGAAGGAGTTGTGTTGGATCCAGAAGAAGGTGCACTAGATGATGACGGTGATGATGATGATGACGGTGATGATGACGGTGATGATGATGATGATGACGGTGCGTTGGTGGATGATGGTGCGCTCGATGACGATGGACCACTAGTAGAAGAGGGTCCATTGGTTGTCGATGGTGCATTAGATCCAGAAGAAGGTGCACTAGATGATGAGGGCGATGACGATGGTCCATTAGTAGAAGTTGGCTCTCCAGTGTAACTAGCGTCACAAATATCTCCATTGGATGGGTTATAACAGTAATTGTTGCATACATAAGATCCCTTATCACAAATCATCTTTCCATTCGAAGCAGATAAGCAAACTTGAATAGATGGGTTATAACAACTCTCTCCACAGACGCTACTTCCCAAAGCACAATGAAGCGACTTACCACTACTGGTAGTCAAACATTGTTCGGATCCCTTGTTATAACAAGTATCGCCGCAGAAATCATCGCCCTTGTTACATAAAAGAGTATTATCCTTCAAGCAACTTTGAGCATTAGGATCGAAGCATTGATCCTTGCATAATTGGTTTCCGGCGTTACATAACGTTTGCGCACCATTCGAAAGCGTGAAACAAGTTTGAGCGGATGGATCGTAACACGTCTCACCGCAGACATTGTGTTGAGTGGTGCAGATTGTCTCCGAACCAGAAGCAGTTGCTTTGCATGATTGCCAACTAGGGTCGAAACATTCACCTTTGCAAATTCCATTTCCTACATTGCACAAGGCGGAATTGCCCTTGGAGTCAGTTGCGCAGGTTTGATAGGCTGGGTTATAACATTGGTCCTTGCACACTTTATTTCCAAAGTTACAAAGAGTTTGTGCGCCGTTTGAGAGCGACATGCAAGTTTGTTGCTCTGGGTTGTAACAATCGCCGTTGCAGACTTTATCGGTACTTGTGCAAATGACTTCGCCACCGGTGGCGGTTGCTTTGCAGGATTGCCAACTGGCATCGAAGCACCCTCCGTTGCAGATTCCGTTTCCTACGTTACATAAGGCGGTGTTACCCTTGGAGTCCGTCAAACAAGTTTGGGCGGAGGGATCGTAGCACTGATTGTTACATAATTTATTACCGGCATTGCACAAGTTGAATGCACCGGTTGATAGTTGGAAGCATTGGTAAGTACTTGGATTGTAGCAACTGGATCCACACACCTTGTCCTTACTTTCGCAAGTGATTTGACCTCCGGTTGATGTCGCCATACATGATTGCCAAGTGGGGTCGAAGCAGTCATTGTTGCACCATCCATTTCCTTTGTTGCACATGGCTGGGGAGCCATTTGCTCTGATGAAACATTCGTTGTTGGCGGGGCTGTAGCAGTATGAATCATCGCCTGTTCCGCAGCAACTGTCTCCTTGGTTGCAAATATAAATTCCGTTCGGACCACATGCAGCGTAGCAGTACGCTGTTATAACTAGTAAAGCAATTAACTTTGTTGTTGTCATTTTTTTTGTGAGCATGAACTTTCTGTCACGATGGTTTTTATACTGGACAGGACTGACAGTTTATTTATAGACTGAATAATACAAAGATGGCAAGTAGTTTGTATTCTACTTGTATGGAGCAACGTTTTACGCCGTCACTCCTTTTTCGTCTAATCTTCGTTTTCGAAGGTGGACAAGGTCATTTTTATGCAATCTCCGGACAATGTGCATAACGAATCGATTGAATTCTGTGATCCAATAGATTTATACATTTTGTCTTTGGATGGATGGCATTGACAATGTAGCTATACCGTTGTTAGAGTTGAGGTTGGTATGTATCTAGTGATGAAAAGATTACATAGCAAGGGCTATTAAACATGGTCTTCTTGAACTTTCAACTTTAAATCATGAGCATCTCCACATAGAATACGTTTGATTACTAATGTTGAAGATCGTGATGGTCTCTTCCATATTGCCACCACCCATACTTGATTCTATCTGGCACGAACACATTTTAGACACTCGTCCATACAATAAACTAGAAAACGCATTTGGTGTTGCAACATTAAAGTAGTTTTTTATCTATTTGCTTTGTCCACTCTTATTGTTGAAGTTTTGAGATGATGACAACATTCCACATTCTCGGAACTCCTATTGATGTGATCTTGAAATCATTACAAACAACCAATGAATATACGAACATTTGATGATTATCGACGGCCTCAAAGCCCACAGTATGAACCATTAAATGAGCACGGGGATCAACGTTCACAGAGCAATACACAAGGGACTCAACAGATCTCAGATGAGGATCAGTTCTGGTCATACAACCTTGAACCAGGCCAACAACCACAGCCATACCACATTTTTCTATTGTGCTTCTGTCCTTGCTTGATCGGAAATCAATGCTCACCTGCAAGAAGAGGCGACTACATCAGGCTACTACTAAGTTTCATTTTCTGGGTTTCCATTGTCGATATTATATACTTTATTGTTACGGTGAGCGTCGGAGGGTTTACCTCTCCAGCACTAAATCCTGCATTGGGTCCAGACAGTGACACATTATATAGAATGGGCGCAAAGAGCGCATATGCAATAAAAGTGAAATATGAAGTGTATCGTTTATTCTCCCCCATATTCATGCATGCTGGGGTGTTTCATTTATTAATCAATTTGTTGGCACAACTTTCGATAGGTCTCGGCTACGAAAGGTGCTGGAGCCCTCTAAGGGTTGTTCCAATCTATTTGATATCTGGTGTGGCAGGGAATTTATTCTCTTGTTGTGTTATTTTTGTGAATGACATCTCTGTTGGTGCATCTGGGGCGATTATGGGCTTAATAGGTGCAAAGTTGTCAAGCTTGGTTTGTAGGTGGAATAAGATATCTCCTTCGGATAGGGCGGCACAGATAGTTAGTGTGCTGTTTACAATATTAATTGTAATGTTGTGGAGCTTCTCTAGGTACATTGATTGGGCTTCACATCTCGGGGGTTTGATGATGGGCGTTATATTAGGTTTCTTGCTGTTTTCAAATCACATTGAGTCTAAAGCATTGAAGGTGATTACGGTAGTAACATCTATACTTGCTTTTGTATCCTTCTTTGTTACTCTGTCAACTGTGTTCGCTTTAGTTGTAGATGCTAAATAATAAATTTTACACATTTTTAAAAGCATGCGAATGTACCGTAATTACTTCTATTCGGTCAGTGGTAATAAATTGTTCTTCATAAAGAAAGCAACTCTTGTTAATTAGGGCGTCCTTGTTGATATTATAGTCGTACAATTTCTCTGCACATCCCTTCTTGTTGTCAAAGCAACACAAACATTACAATAATTTTTTGATGAGCCATACTGTACTCTTTGTATTATGTCTTATAACAATTTGTGGATGTAATCGGTTAGGAGATGTGGTACCGATGTTAAAAAGAGTGCAGTACGATGGGAAGAGGACAGAATGGAGTGATATTGATTTTAGTCAAACACCACGATTTGGAATAAAGAAGACAACAACTATAAAAGGGGCGAAAGATTTATTAAAGATATTTAACGATGGGAAGTACATTGAGAGTGAGACTGATGTCAAAGTGTCGTTCTCGTTCCATCACCCTCAATTCATAACACCTTGGATCACACTATTTTCTGAAAAAACTAATGGTTACAAACCAGTGCAGCACTACCTAACAGAAATTGATTTTACTTTCATTTATACTGGGGACACCATCACAGAAGTCAAATATCACACTCATTGTAACTAACTTTTTAAATTCTGAACTAACACCCAATAGATACTGACGATGAACAGCTTGAGAACAACAAAGCGACAGAGAGACACGCTCCATCACACATCACCATCAATTATCATTGGCATGAAGAATACGAAAAGGACGCCTTCACGTCACTTACATTCTTATACGTGATCTCACTTTCATGTGCAGTTTACATCATGTACAGCATCATCATAGAAGCATCAAAAAGTGTCCAATACTGACTTTTTCTTCATCGGCAAACATTATTAAACAAATAAAAAATCATTTTCATCATTTTGAATAATTTATTTTTTGTTTTTTTAGTTGATCTTCTCTTGGCTTGTATTTTCTTGATGGAGTTACCAGCATGTCTCACGCTCTTAAGGTATGTTTGATAATCATACAACTTTCTTGAACCAGGAGCTAACGTTCGTATTTCATCTTGAGAAGTGAAGAAGGAATTCCCACGTACGCACATGGAAGAGTTAATGTAAGAGTTGATTTCTGTTTCTGTAATATTCTCCGAAAAACAATGTGGCTTGACTGCGTTGCGGAAATAATGTGTGTTAAGAGGAAAGCTTAAGCTCATTACATTTTTTAGTTTTTCGAAATGACTAAAATGTTATGTAAAGTACAATATATGGTGGCTTACGCATAGTATTTCTCTAATTTGTCATTTTCGTATTTTTGTGGTAGGATTTCACCTGTTGAAGATGTTGTCTGTCCGTCGTCCATTAACAACACTTCTTGCTCATCTTCCTCAGGTTCGTATGTATCTATCATATCAGATAGTTTGAACAAATCATCCGTTGCTTTGTATGTTCCATCATCCACTGGTTGTTCCTCAACATCCTTTTTTTGTTCATCAGTCGGTACTCTGAAATCAATTTTTAAAAAGTTTTGACGCTGTTTTGTTGGTTCATCTGTTTTTTTCCGTTTCTTCTTTTTCAATGATTTTACGTCCTCAGCCACATCTTCTACGTGAGTGTCTTGCTTGGCATCGCCATCTTTGTCTTGCTTAACTCGTTTCCGCTTTTGTTCTTTGACGGCGTTCTTCACCATCGTGTTAAATGTGAATGTTGTTACAAATGATGTTGGACATTACAAACTTTTGATTAGCAATGATGATACGACATAAAATACCAATTCTTTCAAACTCACAAAAGAAGAAAGCACCAGATAATCAAATACAAAATTATTTATCAAAATTTACAAGTAGTAGTAGGGTCCATTGTTTAGTTCATTGACAACAGACTCTACATCCAGTTTTAAGCAGAATCCAAGGGGCGACTCAGACTGTTGCGGTTGGTATTGCTCGTCAGAGGAGGAGCTTTCCATGTTTATAGCATCTTCGAGCCAGTCATCTATTTGGCAGTCGGTAATATCGTTTAGAGAGAAGTTTAGGCAATCGTCCCAAACGACATATGTGGAGTTGTAGGTCAGGTCGTCGACTTCATTCTCTTCGCTGTTATATATCTTTGTTGCAAGTTCGTCTTGATTCTTCTTTGATGGCCTTCCCCTCTTTTTCTTAACGCCGGATGTGTTTGTATCTCTTCGCCGTCTGCGTTTCTTGTTTGCATCATCTTTGAGGCCATGCTTTGATATTTCCTCCATTTCAAGCTTGATGGCTGTGATTTTATCTTGTATCTTCTTCAAGTCCTCTTGTGGCTCGGTATTTAGGTTAGTGTTGAGTC
Source organism: Acrasis kona (assembly GCA_026419775.2). Taxonomy (NCBI): domain Eukaryota; phylum Heterolobosea; class Eutetramitea; order Acrasida; family Acrasidae; genus Acrasis; species Acrasis kona. Next base: position 31,270 of record JAOPGA020001662.1, on the reverse strand, counting down.
TGTCGAGACGATCTTGTAGAGAGCGCATTCTACGGTATGGCCACCTAGTGATAGAATAGATGCGGCATAAACGTTTCAAGTAAGTTTCTGAAACACCTAGGCATTCTGCTGCTTGCAGAATTGGCATGTCGAAGTACCTACTTATATCTTGGAATATTAGGTTTTTGAAGTTCTTGACTGCATATACTTTCTTCTTTCTAGTCTCTTCTTGAAGGAATATGTTGGAGTCTGAGTCAAACAAGTCAATTTGAGTGTCCATTTAATATGTTTTGTTCGTTTGTGATGGATTTTCTGTTGAGAGATTTGATTTAATTTATAGGATCGGCACTCAGTCAAGAAAAGATCCTCCTCTAAAATGGTATCATGAACGAAAGTGTTGTTCAAAACGACATTAAGCACTAATTTAGGCTAGTCTCCTTTTTTTTGTATTCATTATGAGGTTCTTTAAAAGGGTCGAGGAGAAGAATTTCCTGAGATTTTTTAATGCAGGTGATATAGATACCATAATCAGAAGTTCATCTCCAATTAATGGCAAGGAGAGTACTGTATTAGTTACTGTAACTAAAATAGTAATGAAGCGAATTAACCCCAACCGTGTTAATGCGTTACTATAAAAGAAAGTTTATTTATAATGAGCAATGTCGAGCTCACATCAGAAATTCTGCCTTTCCAGCGACCATCCATGCCCAAGAAGAGTGGAGTGATGTAAGATTCCTTCCAGAAATGCAAGTTTCTTTTGGCCTTAAACAACAGAAGTATGGATATAATTGTTTCATGCTCATGTATGGTCAACATTTGAGAAATTGATCATATAACGAAAAAAGGGGAATTCCAAATGCATATATAACGATGATTAGGAAGTTACAAGAGAACGAGATGTGTTGCATTTTTGTAATAATAAACTTACAAACGGAGTACACGTTACCAAAACAATGGAGAGGCCAACAACACGATAAAATTGGATTGCCTGCTTGTCATTTTCAGAATAATGACGCACTTGGGTCCTTCACTAGTACTTTAAATGGATGACGTCCCAAACAACAATACGTCAACGCGCCAACGTACATTGTTCTTAACAATAAAGAAAATTTTTAATTACACAAAAGATTTATAAACCAAAGCCGCTACCAGACCAACCGACACTGTCACACCAACTTTTAAAAACTTGACCCACCAATTAAAGTCCTCAACCCACTTTTGATTAGCAGGTGGATATTCACTAGGATATTCATTGTCAATGACTGACTCCGGTCCACAATTACAACCCACACATTTTTCTCTACTTGTCCATGACTCAAACCAAGGCCTTCCTCCATCCAGCTCTAAACACTCCCTCTCCCACTTGTGAAACCTGATTAGCAATTGGTCTTCTACTAATGGACGGTTTACTTCCGGCGCACCATATTTAACACTCCTATTAAAATGACCCTTAATGATATTAATGTCTTCACCCAAGATGTGGTACATGACACTTTTATTTCGAAGATCGTACAAGAATTGTGGAACATATCTCATGATTGGGATTCTTTGCATGGACAGGTACATTCTAAATAAAAGTCTTGTTCTATTCTCAGATATTGGCACATGAAATGCTTGTTGAATCACAATGGCTTCGTCCGAATCAACTGTTCCTAACCTTAATGTCCATGTGAGGCCTGGGTCGAAGGAAATGTCAAATACTTCTCCTGGTCTCTTTTCAGGATTGTTGAAAGTGTAGCGAAGAATTGAGTTAGTGTCCAGTATTTCTTTGGGTTCTAATCTACCATAGTTGGCTGCATTAATGTCTGGAATGGATCCGTCATGTAAAAGATGAAAGTGAACGGGATCAAAAAGATTGGAAAGATGGAAACTATAGTTCACATCAACGTCTGCCAAGTAGCTTCCTTTTCTAAAATTTGGATCATCGTATTCCTTCGTGGTTGGTATTGGCACGTTGGGTTCACCTTGGCCCCACCAAATGAAAACAACTCCTTGGCTATCCTTGGTAATGTAAGATTTTGCTCTGATTTCCTTATGCATTGATTTGGATTCTGGAATCCCAACGCACTGTCCGCCAGTGGAAAATTTCCATCCATGGTACGCGCAACTCAGTACTCCTGATTTAGTTGTACCAAGCGAAAGAGGAGCGCTTCTGTGAGGACATCTATCCTGTAGGCAAACTGGTTCGTTATCTGGTCCTCTGAATAATACGACAGGCTCTCCCCAGATTTTGGTAGAATAGTGTTTCTCTGTAGTAATAAAGTCCGAATATATGATCGGATACCAGTTGTTCTTGAAACCCTTGTTGTGAGATGCCATCTTTGTTTCACCCGAATTGAATTGGTATTTTATTGTAATCGAAATACCTCTTGGCAGAGGTCGGAACTTGTTCCGATGGTCGCTACGTGGTTGAGAGCAGCATTATTCGTGTTATTTATAACCTCATCATAAAGTAAGGAAAAGAAAAGAGGAGAAAATAAACTTTTAAAATTATTTATACATTTAAAAATCATTGAGAAGGTCGTCCAACAAATCTTCTGCGTCCATTGACTTTGCATTTCTTCTTTTATGAGGAGTTACATATTCGGATTTTCTTTTGTGTGGAGGTGTCTTTTCTACATTTGATGTGCTGGTAACATCTCTCACTTCAGGTCTTTCTTCTAATGTTTTAATTTTTGACCTCAATAGTTCCCTTTCGTCCTTTAATTTTTTCATTTTGTTTTCTACATCCCTGATCTTGTCCTTCTTTTCATTTAAAACTCTTAGGAATTGTGAATACATGATGCTTTCTAGATTATCTTTTTCAATGACGCATTGTTTGGATAGACTAATGGCTTCGTCCCTTTCGTTGGCACGTTCTGCTAACTTTATGTTTTTCTGTTCAAGAGAGTTTACACGATTTAACAGTTCTGAGAAAATGTGCATGTTGGCAGATGCAGATTGTTCAACGCGATTGAGGGGAATCTCAGCAGCGGTGAACTGGCCACTTTGTTTGAGAATGAATTTTACCAAAAGCTAATGGAATGTTAATTGTTGATTTTGTTGTACTACTTACGGTAATATTGTCACCTTCGTTTCTTATGCTGTATACATACTTTTTTGATTCCTTATCACACTTCACAAGGGATTCTTTTAAAAGTTCACTGTACCTATCTATAGACACTTTATTGGTCTTGATTTCTTCGAAGGAAGCTGTAGTTGATGAGAACGAAAGCAAATTTATAGTAAATTACACCTCTTTTGAACCACACCTTGGAACCATCACTTACTGTTAGGTCAAGCGTCCAATCCTCGCTGTCATCCTCCTGAAAGTTGCATTTTATAATAAAGGATTTGCCATCAATAGTGAATTCATCTATCGACCCAACCATTGCGAAATCATCAGAAAGGTGGAATTTTTACCTCTGGTTGGCTATAGTCTAATTTGGTCAACCTGACCAGCAGTAAAATGACTTCTAAACGACATGCTTGAAATAAAAATACAGAAATCAAGTCTAATCTCAAAATGATTGAATCACGTCTTGAAAATTATGGAAATGATGCAATTGAAATTATGAAAAGGATACGAGCTAGAAGGATTCAAAGACTGATAGAAAAATAAATGAAATAGTGCTCAAGTGCGACCTTATTAAACAGTACTTGATGAAAGATAGTCTCGAAAGATCAGTGGGGTCAATCAGAATCCATGTCAGTTTGTTAATAAAAAAAGTTTATATATCACTCGAGTTCGAACTTTTCGCCAAACCCAAGTCAGGGAACATCATGAATAATAATTAAACAATTGCTTCTAAAAAAATTTATATTATCTTACAAAACGCTGTTGGCTTTTCGAAACGGCTTGCAGTTCTGGTAATACCTTTCGTATATTGCCAATAGTTTTTAAGCGCATCCAGCTCTAAATTAGAATAACTTACCATGAAACGGTGGCATATCTCTTATAGTGACTAAATCTGAGAGGTAGCCATCAATCATTATCATTCCCGTCATTTTGATCTGGACTTGTAAATTCAGAAATGGTAAATTCAGAACTCGGGTCAACGCCAGAACTCGGTTGCCGCCAATTTTTTTTGCCTAATTTGAAGATAAATGTTACATCACCACCAGGTTTTATTTAAATCACCAAACCAAAAAACAGTAAAACACCCCGACCTGCACATGAAGGATTCCCTCAAGACTAGTTTCAATGCAGAAAACATTTTGTCAAACGATTCCGATGCCGTTACCAACGTAGCGGAGCCTCAAACGTGTTCGCATTCACCGAGCGCAACACCAACCACTCCAATAAAGAAGAGAAAGATTATTTGTCCTCCCGCTCCTCGCAAAGTTAAAAAGCAGGCAAAAATGACTTTCGACCACAATGAGTCTACATGTAGAATTTTAAACTTTGACGACTTTGAAGTCGAGCCAAGAGACGAACAGCCAGTACTTTCGGAAGCACAACTTACGTGCCCTTTCGAACTTTTTGTCAAGTTGAACATTTGTTGTTCCAACCGACGAGTGTAAACATTAGGACAATTTAGTCACACATGCACATAATAACATAATCACTTGTACATTATTAAATATTAACTTATTTCTACTTAATAAGAAGATTTGTTTTTGTTTGGTTTAGATTGTGAGATTTGTACCCATCACGTTGATGAACACCAAAGTAAAAGACATTAAATTTATATAACCATCAGATTTAATTCATAACAACATTACGCATTCCGAGCTCCTGCAAATTAGTACACGCTTGTAAGAATTTCCTTTCATGTGAAAATTTACCAACCCCTTCTTGACCAGCAACTCCTTCAAATTCATTAAACTGAGCATATAAAGTATCCAAGTTCTTCTTCTTTTTTATCAAGCTTAGAATCTCAGTGCTTACTCTACCATGCACGGTGAACTTCAACTTCTTGATGACATTACCCTTTGAGAACAAGGCCCTAAGACCTTGGTCTTTGAGTTTGATATCGGTAATATCTAGTTCTGTGAGGTGAGAGTTGTTGGCTAAGACTGCAACACTCTCGTCACAAATGCGATTCTGTGAAATTACCAATTTCTTCAAATTACTTTCAAATAAACAAACGGCCCTATTGTCATTGATGTTACATTTGGAAGCAGAAAGATGGATAAGGGATTTATGAGCTTTGATAGCATCGACCACCGCTCCTGTGATGGATGATCTACAACCATCTACTTTCAATTTGGAACAAGAATCCGAATGATTCAAGAAGAATAATAAATCCCGTTCATCAAGACCTGAACAGTTGCTTACATCAAGTTTTATTAATTGTTGTGTTAGTTTTTGGTTCTTCATCACACAAGACAATAGCGGACCAGCGTGCATCGCCAGACTTAGTTTTGTGAGTTTTGGAAAATCAAGAAACACAAATTGAATGTGTTCCGGTATAGCAATGGGCTTATCTTCTTCGTCATCGTCATCATCACTATTACTGTCGCTACCGTCTTGACTTGAGTTATCTTCTTGGCCAAAACTATCAATAGCATTCAAAGAAAGACTTTCAATGTGATGGTTAGCGTGGAGTAGCTCCCAACACTTGACAGAAAGATTCAAGAATGTGAAATTTACAAATTTTAGAGATGGACTGGACATGATGGATTGAAAAACAGGATCCGATAAATTATAGGATGCAACATGAATGGATTGTAATGTGACAGGTACATTCATTACATTCAAATAAGGTTGGTCATCCACCGCACAACTAAACAACTTTATTTTCTTCAAGCATTGATGTTCATGTAACAAACAAAGACTAAGATCGCTGACGTTGACTCCGTCCAAATTCAATTGTATCAAGTTTGGAAACTTTCTCAAAATAAATTCAACACAGGCGTCGTTCAATTGATTCTGACCAGACAAAGACAAGTACTTCAAATTATTACACAATAAATCATTATCAGAAAATAACATCATGAATCGCTCGCTGCTCAAAACACTTGAAGAGGATAAATTCAAATTTAAAAGCGAACCAGCACAAAGCCGAAGGGCATCCGCTAAGGACTGTATGCTCGAAATGTTACTGGATGTCAAATTCAGGCTTGTTAAGTTTTTACCAACTTTTGAAATTAATTCACCCACATCAACAATGTAGTTCGATGTGTGTGAAAGATCTAATGACACCAAACCATTTCTCGGAAGAACAAAATTAGTAACAAGAGTGAAATCATGAGCATAATGGTAACCAAGAGCATTGTTAAGAACACCGTTGGTACATTTAAATGACATTGATGGAAACAATAAAACAACAATACGTTCAAATGTGCTTGTTACAATGACACCATATAATAATTTGGTTAGAAACTTCAAATGTTTTTTGTATATTTTAGACTGCATGGAAGGTGACAGGTTGTGATAGAATCTCTCAAAGTTGAATTCATAAAAAGAACTAATGTGCTTGTACAATGAAGGATGCGTGGATATCAGCTTGTGAAACTGTCCCGTCTTTTGTTTGATTTGCTTCTTGAACGGAAAGGAATTTTTTCTAACCTCTACCTGATCCGCCTGTTCAGTCTCAATAAATTCCTCATCTGTGGCATCATCGTCCTCAGAATCATCATCGTCTGCATTGTCTTCTGGATTCCAAGTGTCTGACTGGATGCTTTTTCTCTTTTTTGTTTGCATTTCCCCCAAATCATCGATATCTTCATCGACGAAATCATCATCATTGTTTGTGGAATCAATCCATCCTCTCCTAGTGGTGACTGGCATGTTGTGTTGAAAATGAAAAACGAATCCTTCAAAACAAGTTGATTGTAACAAGAAAGTAATATAAATATCAGTTTATTTTTTTAAGCAAATCTATCGATTGTGACTTGAATTTGACGACCCTGGAAGTCAGTGTTTGAGAATGATGTAATTGCATTTTGTGCATCCTCAGCAGTCTCGAACAAGACGGTTCCGAAGCCTCTGCTCTTTCCGCTGCTGTCCTTTGCGACCTCAGCGCTCGACACATTCAAACTCTTCTTGAAGTGTTCGACCAAGTCATCTGTTTGGGTGTCGTATGGTAAATTCTTAACAAAGACTTGTTTGCCTGTTAACTCTGTTGGAGTTGTTGGCTCTTGTCTACCTTGTCTTTGTGGGCGGTCACCACCCTCAGCGTTGTAACGCCCGCGTCCGCGTCCGCCGCTTACTTGAGCATCGTCGCCTGATGCAGCGCGATCTGAGAAACCGCGCCCGCCACCACGAGCACCACCGCGTCCACGACCACGTGTGCCACGCTCGCCACCACGTTCTTGAACATCATCACGGTCTTCACGCACAAAGATCTTTCTTCCATCTAGATCGGAATCGTTTAGCTCGGCGATTGCTTTTTGGGCATCCTCGTCTCTTTCATATTCTACGATTCTATTTTTTTAATTTTTGCAATTTTTAATCAACTTACCCACATCCACGAGACCTCTTGTTGAAGTCAGTAAAGACATCAGCGTACTTGACCTCACCGATGGCTGATGAATTTAGAGGGGCACAGACAAACTTTTTACTTACTCTTGAAGTGGTCCTTAAGGTCCCACCATTCGGTTTTCCATGCCAAATTACCGACGAACACACGCTTTGAGACAGAGCTGACCGAAGGTGCACCTTGTTGATTTTCCTCACCGTCCATTTCCTTTTTCCTATACCGTCCTACTTCAACTGAACAACAGTTTTTAAGATTTAAATTCACACGATCAACCAGCGCTTGAATTAGCCAGGTCCGATTCTTCTGCTCAAAATAACATAATTAGCCCTAAAAGCAAGATAATTATTGATCATAATTAGATTTTTATTGTTTGTATTTATCACATGAGAGAGCTTTAGAACGTAGACTGTTGATCTATATCCTTGATGATCATCAACTGGTTGTTTGTTGTATCTTTCTTGTTCGAACCATGCTTTTTATGCATGCGCTATTTAAATTGCACAAATGCTGCGGTATTGTCTTTTAGAGAATAAGAAGGCCGTTCAAGTTGACCTTCAACCAACAAACATTCAAAATGTCAACCAAACGCAAGAGGGAGGAAGAGGTAGAACATGATTCAGATCAGGATGATTCGGATAGTTCTGACGATGATATTCAAGACAATCAGTCAAGTAACGAAATTACAAAAGAACAGTTGGAGATATTAGAACAGCGTGTTGCTGCAAACGTTTACCAATTCGACATGCACATGGAGTACATACAAGCGCTACGAAGGGGCACAGAGATAACACAGCTCAGAGCTGCCAGAGAAGCTGCCTCTCAAATTTTCCCCCTTCCCGAACAACAATGGAAGCAATGGATACAAGACGAAGAATCCATTGCCATGACCGAGGAGGACTTTACAAGAGTAAAAAATCTATACGAACGTTCCTTTAGTGACTATCAAAACCCAAACATTTGGGTCATGTACTGTAATTTTATTCAAGATCATTTTCAAAATGACACTGCACTCATACGTGAGACTTTTGAAAGGGCCACTCAAGCCATAGGAGCCCATTTCACCCTGGGTTCATATATATGGAAGCTTTATCGTGATTTTGAACAAAAAAACAATAATCCAAATCACGTGTTAGAATTGTACAAAAGGCAGTTAAGCATACCTTTGCTTGCAACTGTAGATAAGATTGAAGATGCAGACGAAGTCAACACGTCCATATGGAACGAATACAACGCACTCGAGAAGAACGAATCTATTCTGAAAGAAGCAGGGGAATTATACCAAAAAGGATTAAACAAAGTTTCGGATCGATTACAATATGAGATACCCATCATGATGAACCAAACACAACAATCAGAACTTTCAAAATCCTGGTTGACCTATTTGACATTTTTAACATCAGAACAAAATGACGACCCACACGATGTGACCGTTCAACATTTCAATAGAGCCATACAACAACTTCCCCATTCCGATCGCATATGGAAATCATTCACGACATTTTATCGCAAACACATTACAACGGATGCAGATAAGCTATTGGTCATTCACAACAACATGTGCAGAAACATTCCTTGGAATAGCGACGCTTGGGTTCAATTAATACATTTGATGGACTTGTGCGGATACACACATGAACAATTACAACAAACCATTACTAGAGCACTCAATCTAATGTCACCCGATAATCCACATTCACATTCTCAAGTATTGTTGACAAAGTGTACTTATGACATTAAAGCATGGAAGAATAAATTAATTCCTGACCTTTCATCTGGTTTTGAATATGCTTTCCAATACATGGACCAATACTTCCCAGGAGCTAATGGAGAAAAGTCTTGTAACATTGAAAGGCTTTGGGCGCATGTAGAATTGAATTTTAATAAAGATCAAGAAAAAGCAATTTCCATTTATGAAAATGTTGTTTCCAGGTGGCCGTCGGAAGCTAGTTTGTGGTTTAACTACATTCAGTTTATGACACCTTGTGATGCCTCTAAGGTTAGAAGTTTGTATCAAAGAGCAGTTAACGTACTTGAGAATCCACGTAGTAGGAGGTCTTTGGCTGTGGCTTGGGCTCAATACGAAAGAGAGGTGTTTGAGAGTTCGCAATTTTTGATGGAGGCGGAAGAAGTTGTGAAGGACTGCACTCAGTTGATTGATCATGAACATGAATTAAATCACAAGAATATTGTAAAGAAGGTTGACAAGAAGAGATCGGCAAAGAAGAACAGCGAAGTGCGACCAAAGAAGAAGCAAAAAACTAAAAATGTTCCCGCGAAAGAATCCATCAAGCCTTCTCAAGTAGAGGAGAAGCCTGTAACTGCACCAATTGTTGAGCAAGACACAACCAAAACAGCACCAACAGCAAACCAGAAAAAGTCTGAGAAACCTACAAAAGGGCCCAAAACAAGACCGCCAAAGAAGGGAACAGTTGTGAAACCAAGAGTGGAGTTGGTTCCAAGTTCCGGATCTACATTATCGAACTCTGATTTTAGAAAATTGTTTGAAAAATAAAAAAGTATTATTATTCATATCGTAGTACATTAAGTTGATTCAAAAGGGATGTGGAAACTTGTCTTAACCGTACCACTCCATCCGGGTCATACTGAGGTTGGTCTTCCACTTGTTCCCGGTATTCCACCATTTGTTCTTGTTCTTGTAGGTATAGCAGCATTCCTTGTATCGTTTCGTGCAAGTGTTGTATTTGATGGGATGTGAACATGTTGTCAAGGAAGGACAGATTGAATAACATTTGTAGGATGAGGATTACCAGCTCAATGTCAGCATGATCCAACACCTCTAATAATCTCTCTACTATGGATGCACCATGTAATGCTTTGGCATGCCTGTTTTGTTCGTCGTTTGATAGGTTGATTAGTATTCCGCACACTGACCTAACAATGTCCATTCTGCTGTGACCTAAAAGTATCATGATGGCCTCATCAACTCTTCTCTCACTCATCCACTGTCTGACCTGTGGATCTCTTGAAAGGTTTCCAAATGCACGGCAGCTTTCCATAACAGCATCCGGATGGTCATATAAAATAAGTGGCGCCAAAACTAATCAATTAGTATGAACATACAAATTCAGAACTTACGCTTGGCAAGTTTTACTTGATCTTCAAACAGTGGAGTCGTTTTTTCAGTATTTGACACTGCATAAAATGATAAATTTGATATACACCGAACAATGTTTAGCACTAATTCCTCACATTGAAGAATACTTTTTCTTTGGACAATGTCAACAAGTCTAACCATGCTCGGCGAACACACAATTTGCTCCCCATGTTTTTTATAAGTAGATACATTTGCAATCAGCCTGATGAGTCTGGTCAATAAATCTTCAGTCTCTTGAATGTACTTTTGCTCCTTTTTCTTCTTTTCATTTTCGTCATACATATCAAGCAACTTCAATAAAAGAGGGATGCCGGTATCAGAAGTAATCACACGATGAGACTCCTCGACATTTTTATTTGCCGTGTCGCCAGAAAAGGTCAAATTACCCAAAGTAAAGCAAGCCCTTGTGATGATGGGTTTGTTGTGTCTGTGCTTATCCAACACCTTCATCAAACAAGATATGTATGGAAGTTTAACAAGTAATTTTCTAGTTTCAAAATGAGTAGACACTTTACTCTAAGATACGACAGCAGTGATGAATGAATTCGCCATGCGAAATTAATTCATCCATAATCAAGTACAATTTTTCAAATATTTGAAATTTTAGAAAATGCTTGTATGACTTTCCGCTGCTGGACAGGTTTCTTAAAAGAGCACTAACTTGGACCATCAGTTGTGCATGACTATTCACATCATCTGGAGTTGCAGTAGGAAGAACATTAAGTAATATTTGTAAAAGATTGGACATGACTGACACCACTCTATATGATATCAAAAGATTTTGTACTTCCGTTGACACCGACGAAATGTTTTTCATGGTGGCAACAGCAAACAACCAAGTCTCCATCGACTTTTCTTGTTTGTGGTTACGTAGCAAACGGACCAAAGGATCCAGTACCTTTTCGTTTTTAAATAACGAATCACATTCATCTCTTTTGCTCAAAGTAAATAATAGCTTAACGGTGCTTAATAAAAAGGGTCCCTCAGGGGATAGTTGTAATATAATTGCAGCAAGTTTGAAAAGTACTGACGGATCTTTGTTGTCCATTAGTTTCGAGACTCGTTGTAGAATCGTTCTTTCCTGAGCGTTTGTAAAGTTTTCAGTCCTGGACGATAAAATTAAATAGAGTGAATCAGCAGACTCCGTAATTTGACTGTTACTATTTTCAGGGTCCATTAGTTGGAGTAAAGCTTTTATTCCGTTCCATAACTGTTTGTTCTCGTCTGATTGGTCTTCGTCATCCAAGCCTCCAACTGAATTTGGATCTTCCTGTGAAGGAGGTCGGATTGGAGCTAGCATTTTAAAGTTATTGCTACTGATTGGAATTGCAGAAGTAGGTCTGTCCGTATAATCTTGCTCTAAGAAAAGTTTTCGAGGTAGATCTTTTGGTGTATATGGACGAGAAGGTTGGTTGATTGTTGCTCTTGCGCTGGCTATCACTTCTGACACGCTGCTGCGTACACCAGCGGAAGAATTGTTGATGTAAGTAAGTTGTTGCGTTCTACCCTCCGATTCATATCCCTTCCAAGCTTTTGCTACGAGATTTTGTGTTTCGAATGGATTTGGTGTGTTCGGCCTCATATTGTCATGGACAAATCGATTGTGTATTGAAAACGGGTCAACTAATTGAGCGCGGTCCGGTTGACGAGGAAATGGAGGATCAACATGGTGATGCTGCAGTTGAACAAAGAAGCGATTCTGTTGAATTTGACGAGATTGATGTAGAGGAGTCAAAAAATGTAAAGCAGCCTGCGAAAGGTGCAATTCGTAAAGAAGAGGATTACCAAAGAAGAGTAAGGGAGAATGTATTAAAGATACAATCCTTGTGCGAGGAACTCAAAAACTACATTTCACATTTATTAACTCCTGATGTATACTCAAAACATGAAGTGATGATACAGCTTATAGATCTTTATTTTAAATCTTTTGCAGAAATAAAGGAACATGAGTTAGAAGACACTATAAATTTAGTCTCGCAAATGAGGCAGATGAAGACAAATGCTCTAGTTTTAAATAAGCATCTCACGCTAACAGTCTTTGAGGAACTAGCTCTTGAAAAGAAGGAAAATACATCTCTTAGAACAACCATAAGACAATTAATGAGGGAAAAGACAGAATCCGATTCAAAAAACTCTCTAGACTCTTTAATGCAACTAAATGACAGAATGAAGGCACAACAAATAAAAATGTCTGCTGATATCTTTGCTTTGTTACAACAACAAAAGATACTTGACAAGCACATTGAAAATACAGAACTCAAATTGCAAAAGATGGCCACAGACAACTCCAAGTTCAAACATACAATCGACCACCTCAAGTCCAAAAATGCTGCAGTGCTTGCTCAAAAGTCAACTTCTCAAAGTGCTCTACAAATACCTGTTACAAAAAAGAATGTAAATATAGAAGAACAACCGAGACCCATAACAAGTAACGGCATGGGTGCTTGGGGAAGAACGAACAAGTTAACTGGCAAATCACCTGCAAGAACAAAGTCGCCACCAAAATCTAGAACGCCACAAGAAGACGACTCTGGACTGTTTGTGAGTGGTGAACAAAAAATAAATATATTTATTTCTTATTTAAATGTTGATGTTGATCACTTGAGAGGAGATTCTTTTGTTGCAACTTATTCGTTTGTTAACTACAGGCTGCATAGAATTCTTTATCAAATACATTGAGTGCATCACTAATGCTATTCACAATTTTCTCCATATCCCAGTTAGGATCATAAACAAGACCTTTTAAATTACTTCTCACAAGACAACTATTTAAATCCTTCTTGAAACTACTGATCTGTTGAAGTTGCACAATGGGTGGAACACGAGGAAATTGTAAAGGAATATGAACACACAACAAATAAAGAAAAGCAACATCTTGCATCTGCAAGTGCATTAGAAAGTTGGCTTGTTCAAAATTTGACGAATCAAAGTCAACAGGCGAACCAAATTTATTACACAACACTTTAATTAGATCCCGACGACGATCCACACATAAATAAGAATTTTCCAACGCCTCATAAAGCTCTTGTTGGACGTACGGTATGAAATCTAATAAACAAGTAGATCCGATGGTCCACTTTTTAGTATGGATACTCGGTAACCAAAAAGAGACAGATTCAGGAATGATGATTTTTGTAAAAACAGATTCTACATTACTAGTGTGATTTTGGATAACTACTTTAAAGCATACTAAAAGTTGTGGTACTTCTTTACAATTTACATTATTACATAATTTATCATAACCCTTGACTGATAGAGGAATGTTGAATCTCACTTCCTCCAAAAGTGTCCTGTCTCTCTTGTAATCTTTTGACTTTTGTGAAACAATCATGTAGTTGACATTATCTGAATGTATGGTACTGTACTCAAAGTTGATTGTTTGGTTGCCGTAATTCTTTACTCTAGCACAAAAGTATGATTTGAAAATACTCAAGATCTCCATTATGAAGGAAAAAAATGCCATCGTTCCATTCTGTGCCCACTTTTGTACTGATTTTAATTTTGTATAATCAACGTTAATGTCTGGGGTATTAATGAAAATGACGTCAGGAGGGCTGTTGATGTTGTTATTGTTGAAGAAAACATCCCAAAGTAAAGTAACTTCGCAATAAGGTATGTGCATGATGAATCGGTCAGCATATTGTATGTCTTCTCTTGACTTTCTATCTTCGCTTATTTGAATTTTAATATTGTGAAGAGCTCTAAGATAATCGATTATTTGTGGGTGGAGCATTGTTCAATGTTGATGTTTTGTTCCTGGATGATTGTAAAGTCCTACAACATTTCAATTGAATGAGTATTTTGACTGATTATGAATTGATCAATGTTTTTTTAGCGCAAGAACTTGACCCCTGGCACAAAGCAGTCTGATAATGTACACATTTAATAAATATTAAAATGCAGTCTAATTGCCCAATAACGTTCCATCTCCTTCATTTTTAAAACACCCTACAATCGCCATGGCCGAAAAAATCACCAAGCTGAGTTTTATTGCCAAGTTTGAGCAACAATTCTTTGACAATTTCTTTCGCCTCACAAGGTTAAAATATTTTAAAAATAAAATTGACATTGACACAGCGGAAAGAAAAAAAGTTCGGCAACCGCAAAACGACCACATCATTATGTCAACGAATCAATACCAACCCGAAAACCTTACTAGGATCGATGTAGACATGGAATTCGGGAGCACTCCCAATGGCCTGACGACAATAGAGTTGGGCAAACCAAAAACACCAGGTCTCCAGATGGACGACCAACAAATCATTAATGTTAAGCTAAATCGATACCAGATACAGAAGGAAGTGTTCGAAATTACCGAAAGGTATGTGCCCGAGGAGGTCATCGGTAAAGGAAGCTACGGAATGGTAATCAGTGCCCTAGACACCAAAACAAATGAAAAGGTGGCCATCAAAAAATGCGGCAAAGTGTTCCCCGTTGGTGTGGCTGAGCTAATGCTATTAGAGTCAAGAAACGTTAAGCAAACAAAAACACAATTACTAAAGCAAACACTCATTCCCAAACGCATATTGAGAGAGCTGAAGATCATGTGTCATCTCAACCATCCTAACATTATTAGTTTGAAGGCCATCATACCCCCACAATCTTACGCAGAGTTCAAAGACGTCTACGTCGTGACTGAGTTGATGGAGGCCGATCTACGTGACTTTTTGGTTACAGGTCAAAAACTTTCCGACAGACACGTTCAATACCTAATGTACCAAATGTTAAGCGCAATGAGCTACATCCACAGCTGCAACATTCTTCATCGTGATTTGAAGCCAGAAAACATTCTCATCAACAGCAACTGCGAAGTCAAGATCTGTGACATGGGCCTAGCAAGAGGAATGGATTGGCAAGAGGACGCTACTATGAGCACCAACTACGTACAGACCAGATGGTATCGTGCGCCGGAATTACTTTTAAACCAGAAAGAAGTCACTCCAAAGATTGATATTTGGTCCATCGGTTGCATCATGGCCGAATTGATGGGAGCCGGAATTTTATTCCGCGGCGCATCTCCGATCAATCAACTAGAAAAGATTTTACAATTGTTCGGAACCAAAGCAGCAGGAAGCATGAGAGGATCGCCTCAAGGTTTGGAATTCATTTCAAAACTTCCGGTTTATTCCGCCAAACCAATTGAAAATCTCTTCCCAGAAGGTACCAACCCACAAGCCATCGACTTGTTGTTGGCTCTTTTACAATTCAATCCCGACAATAGAATTAGTGCATCCGATGCCTTACGTCACCCATACCTGAAAGAAATGTTCGAGGACAATGTCAAGTTACATTTGAGCGATCGTGTGTTTGACTTCAAGTTTGAAAATGAGACGCCTGATTTGATTGCAATCAAGAAGGAAGCATTCGAAACCGTAATTCAATTCTGTGGAATCCAAGTAGAGGATCAAAGAGAAAAACAAAGAAGACAATTGTACGATAGTATGATGTCACCAAAAGTGAATCAGGTCAGAATGGACTTTAATCATTGTATTGAGGAGGAAATGGAAAAGGCACAGAAGGAGACCACTAGTGGTGCAGACGCTCCGGAATCTACAAAAAAGAAGATTGGTATATTCAACAAGATGAAGTCAGTTATTAATAAATATGTCAACTAGTGTAATTTACAATAAACATTTATTATGATCATGTGTCTTGTTTCATTGATGACGGATCAAACGTCGTCGGCGTCACTTGAGTCATGCTTAACTGTCCATGCGCTGTGGATTGTGCCAGTAGAAGAAGGAACTGAAGCGTCTTTCGCCTCACCCATATGCACAAGTGACAAAGATAATAATTAAACAACAACATGACTACACAAATCTCCCAGGACAACATTTCAAACAATGAAGAGGATCTTTTAGACAAATATTCATCAAGCGCCGTACTTTGCAGCGTACAAGACAAGAACAAAACAAGTTGACTCAAAGTGATGGCATATTGTATACAAATAAGATAACAATGAGACCGGTCAGGTTTTTCACAAAACAACACAAATAAAAAGCGATCGGTCAATTGACCTGGCTGTCCATAATTGTGCTCTCCCATGGCAACGTATACCTTTTTTTCAAATGTAACGATGCTTCCCTTGCTATAACTCTTCTTTCCAGGAGTCCATGTTTGTATTTGAGATGAAGATGGAGACGTCGTGATCTGTTGCCAGTATCCAAAGAAATGTGTGTGGCTGACAAACTTTAAAAAGTGATTCGAAAGCAGTTGCAAGCACAGCATGACCAGTACGTTGGCAATCATGTACAAAAGCTGAGTGATGCATTTTAGTTTTTCGTAATAAATGTGATCCTATAAAGCGTTACGTCAAAGCGATCCATCAATCACACATACCTGAGCGAAACCTAATGGAAGCATTCCTGTGAAATAGACAAGTTCAAACGTTGTATATAAAAGTATTTTCGTTTGCATCGATGCATCAATGATGGAACGTTGTTGCTGTATTTGGTGCTTTGTTGATCTCTTGTCATTCGATAAGCTTGCAATCAATTGTTTTTTTAACCGTATAATGTCCATGATGCGTGGAATGATGAAGGCAGCCGTGTAAACATACAATCTATTCACAATCAGTCAAAATGAAAAACGCTTGTACTTACGGTAAGAAACACAACATGATGTACTTCATACCATACTTTAGAAAAATGATGATTGTAAAATAGGCCACCACAAAAACAAGTGCCAAAATGACACTGTGGAGTAAAAGCACCCACCAGCGTATTGTAAAGCGATATTGTTCTTGTTGTGTTGGCGGTATGGCAGCATTAGCATCTCTTGCTTGTGTTTTCGAATGTGATTTCTTGTCCACTGCGGCAGCACCACCCATGGCCACGTCCACATCGGACATGTGTACCGAGGATGGCGTGGGGGTGGTGACAACTTTTGCAAAAGGACTTGCCAAGTTGTTGTTTGATGTGAATTTGATGAGCATCCGTAGGTACACTACAGATCCAGAAAAACACATGACGTTGAAATCATAATTATAAAAGTTCTTAATAAAGGTTAAAACAAATGAAAAGTTTGTTGAACCCTACTGCGCCATAAATGTTATAGTATTGCATTAATAAATTGGTTGTTAGGTAAAACGTAATCAATATTTCATAAGGTATTTCTGGTGTTACTGTTGGTTGATTGATCAGGGCAGAAAATTCTCTTGTGACTGATTTACTGAGCTTATTTTCTTTTTCATCAATGTTGGTGCTCGTTGTGCTTCCTTGTTGCTTTCTTTTTATATTGCTAACGTTTGATTTTCTTTGATGAATTGTTGACATGTCAACGTGGTCTTCTAAGATTTGCTAAAATACGAGTGGACAAGTTCAAAGTTGCCACTTACAAATAAAGATAAAAATAAATTTTATTTGTCGTCCTTCAAAAAACTCAGTTCGTCATGACGACCGTAAAACTCTGGACCTACTCTCAAGCCTCTCATGTCCACATCGATGGTGTCGAATATGTTGCCTTTTTCATCATTGAGATCAGCAGCAGCGACCACATCGGTTGCATTCTTGCCGAAACTTGTTAGTGCCGCAATGTGTTCTTCCGTCAGATCCTTACGCAATGACAAATCATCAGGAGCGATAATTACATCGCATGCCTGTCTGCAATATCTAAACAAATCTTTATTAATCTTATACTTGCTCATTGCATGGCTTTCTAACAAGTTGATGCCCATCTTGACCCTATGCATCACCTCTTGATTTGGAGATATATCAAGTAGACGATTGAAGACTTGTGAATCTATGTAGGCACAAGAACAAATCAAAAAATGGTCTGCTAACCTCTTGTGTATTTTTTAAAAGATTGGCATAGTATTCATCAATATATTGGGTTGTAACCCGCAAATCATAACCACCCGTGCTGTTTCTGCTTTTTACATTTTCAAGACGTGGATCTAACAGAGCATCTATCATAATTTGACGATCAAGACATTCACAAAAACACATCACAACGTCAAAATAACTCTTCACTGTGAGTTTAGTCAACTCATTTACAAACTGATTGTCATTGTCTACTTTTGACGGAGGTGTGGATGTTTTGTTTCTGGTGACCAACAAAGGAGGCGCTTTACAATACTGCAAGGCTTCGTTTAAAAACGATGTATCAAAACAACGCAACAAAGCACATTCAAACAAGAGGAAGTTACATATTTGTTCAACATTAAGAGATCGGAATAAACACAATTCATGATTATGGAACGCATTTAAAAGTTTGTTAGAAAATCTTGAACTCTTCCACTTTTTCATACAATTACGAACAGCCAGAGCCGAACTTGGTTCACTTATAAACACTGCCGTAGTTACTACAAAGTCCTCAGCGCAGGTCAACCCATGTGCTTCAATTTGTGATCTAATGCTTTCCAACATTTTCATAGAGTCTTGATCAGGTTTCTAACAAACATCATGTTAGTATTCCGCACATTAATAAAGCTTACTTTTTTTTTATTTGTAGTCGCAAAGTAGTCGGCGCTCTATCATGAAGGTAAAATGATTATTAATGATTTTTCACTTACATCATCAGCTTGTAGTTCCTTGAGGGCCATTTCCAACATTTTGATCTCCTTTGCATGCTTTTCTTTATTCTGCTCTAATTCCTTCTTGATTGTCTTTGTTTTGATTTTGGCTTCGTTCATTAATATTTTCGCTTGTTCCACCTCCTTTTCGGTTTCATGTAGTTCAGTCAATATTTGATCTCTTTGTTTTTGTATATTGTAAAACATTTGTGTTTTCTTGTCATCTGCTTGTTTGGAAGAGGCATCAGACTTTTGTATGGACTTGAGTTTGTCGTTGAGATCCTGAAGCCTTCTTTTGAGGTTACGATGTTCTAACTTCACTTCAACGTCATTATGTGGAGACGGAATTGTTGGTTCGTCGTCAGAGTCGGATGAAAGATCAGAAGAGGAGGATTTTTTATCGCTTTCTTCGTCTTCGTCGTCTTCATCCTCATCTTCGTCGTCGTCATCCTTATACTTTGATTTTCTTGATTTTGAAACTGGCTCGTCATCGTCGTCTTCATCCTCGTCGTCCTCATCCTCGTTTACACTTTCTGTTTCTTCATCTTCTGTGGCTGTGTATGTTGTGTCTTGATCGCTTTGAAAGTTATAGAATTGTGATTGTTCAACTTACTTGAAACGGTCGCTTCCAATGCGTTCGCAGTGTATAGTAGCAATCATGTGTCCGTATGAAATTTTGATGTGTTCATCGGCGTGATTAACAACATTGTCAAAATCAACATGTTTAGACAAATCCATCTCCCCCTTGGACACATCAGTGACCCTTCCTCTTTCAGCTTTCTAAAATAAATTAATGTTGATGAATAAAAGTTGGTCGAACCTCTCTAAGGGTAAATTTTAATAGCTTCTTGCTGAACTTTTTTGTCTTCTTGTCACGTTTTAATTTACTGGTGAACACAATTGGATTTTTGAATGTATTCTTCGCGTCTATGTTTACAAACTCGGTGTCACCTTTTTGTTTCCTACCGCGCCTCCATGATATCTGACAGGTTATAAATTAATTTGGAGCACGTAAACAAACTGAGTATGTTCGAGACTCTTTGGATTTCGAGAACTTTAGAGAGTGTATGTGTATCTTGACTTGAAACTTGACAATCTCACTCGTAAATAACTTGTTCATCTCGAATCCTATCAAGCCCGTTCAAATGTCTATGTTGGAGTTTTACAAAAATAGCTTTGTTACAAATTCTTGCAAAAAGTTTCGTCATAGCTTTATAAGGTTCTAAAACTGTGTAAAAGCTAAAATCGAGATGTAACACTGCGACGGCTGGTGTCAACAGATAAAGTAATAAATTTATTGATGTTATTGTAACGGATGATATAATTGACTGGGATGAAAGGCTTCACAAAGTCACATGAAATTTGGGAAAAGATTAATCGCCAATGCCACTCCAGAGTGGCAACCAAAATTCTTCGATTATAAGTCGATGAAAAAGAAGATCAAAAAAATAGTTCAAATTCGTGAGCACATTGAGAACATACAACGAAGAATCGCAGAGAACAAAGGGAGGAGCGAAGAGGACGTCGAGTTCAACCTAGACATTGACTCAAAATATACCAGACAATCACAAAGCAATAGTGGTGACAAGAGTCCATCGGATAATAGATTCGTCACAGGAGAAGTTGACGACTTGATTGTAATTTGCCCCGAAGAAAGTTACCATTTTTTGAACTTGTTTGAAAAAGAAATTGATAACATTAATTCATTTTTCCAAGAAAAAGAAAAACAATTCAATAAAACCCGCGAGAACATTGCCACACAAGTCCAAGAAAAAAAGAAGAGAGAGGGCCAGGGACAAACTGTCAAAAAAAAGCATCTGGACGCATTAGAAAGGGCCTTTCAAGAGTACTATAGGGGTTTGGTTCTTCTTGACAATTACCGGAAACTAAACTATGCGGCGTGCATTAAAATTCTAAAAAAGTATTCAAAGTATTCAAAAAACAACATTTCAGAAGCTGTTGATTTATTAGTGCGTCAAGAACCGTTTATTGATAGCGGGCAACTTGATGAGATGTTTTCGGAGGCTGAAGAAATGTTTAGTGATACTTTGTATTCTGGCGAACGCAAAGTTGCAATGAATAAACTTAGACCTCATACTTCTAAGGATTCTTCGGGTTCTGCAATGTTTCGTTGTGGAATATGGCTTGGTGTTAGTCTGTGCTTGACTGCCATGTTATTGTATTATTATATTGTAAACTTTAATTATTTCTCCGCAGGAAGCGAGGCACCACCATTCTCGGAACTAACTTTTTTCTTGTTTAGAATGTTAATCTTTCCTATTGCAATGTCTTTTTTTATATCGATAAACATTTATATATGGGAGAAGTATGGTGTTAACTATGTTTTTATTTTTGAATTAAATCCAAGGAATTATTTATCTGTTTGGGAATTTATGGAGATACCATTGCTTGCTTATATTCTTTGGGGAAGTTTCATGTGGTTCTACATGCTTGAAGTGAGTCATGTTTTTGACCTGCCCAATATGTGGTTGGTTCCTTTTGTTTTATTCTGTGTGTTTGCTATATGGTTGTTGCTTCCTCTTCCAATTCTACGTGCTTCAGCGAGGTGGTGGATGTTGAAGGTTATATGTAGAGTATTGTGCACACCTCTCCTGCCTGTCAAATTTAAAGATTTTTGGTTCGCCAACCAGTTGACCAGTTTATCTGATTTTTTATATGATCTGCAGTTTGTGTTTTGTATGCACCCTACTCAGGATGTTCCTCAGCTTGATCAGATTTGTAGTTTTGGTTATAGTTGGGGCTTGCCCATTATTAATTTATATCCCAATTGGTGCCGTTTTATGCAGTGTTGTCGCAGGTATTACGACTCACGTGACACAAGACAAGCAATAAACGCCGGTAAATATTTTGTAACAGTGTCTGCCATGTTGGCAACTTTTATTCAGAAATCCTTGCGTAATAGGACACAACATGATGTCAGTACTGCTTGGCTCATTATTTGGTTTTCACTAAATATTTTCAATATGTTATACAAACTATCATATGATGTGTGTATGGACTGGGGCTTATTTCGTATCGAGGATGTCAAGTATTTATTTCTTAGAAAGAAACTCATGTTCCCCTTCTATTGGTACTACATTGCCATACTTATTGATGTTGTATTGCGTTTTTTATGGATAACGGTGTTTTTTATAAAATCGTACTTTGGGAGCAGCATATGGAGCTCTCAGATCACTCAATTTTGTATTGCACTCGCAGAAATTATTAGAAGGTGCACTTGGAACGTTTTCAGAGTAGAAAACGAACATCTAAGCAATGTTGGTAAATTTAGAGCTGTAACAGAAATACCTCTACCTTTTGATATGAGGGGGGAGGACGAAAAGAAGAAAACAAGAGTGAAATTTAGCCATAGAGTCAGAAAAGTAATTTCCAAATTAAATTGTTTTAGAAAACCCAACTGGCTTTCTAAAAGAGTCACAAAATTTTTAAGTGATGATGTCAGTGTAGATGAAACTTCAATAAACTAACGTTATGCAATATTTGATTGTTCTCACATTGCCAACACAAAGAAACTTTGTTGTAAGATGTGGATCAACCAACACTTCTAAAAAATGGGAGAACAAGTTTTGAACATACCAGAACTCAACGATGATGATGATGAAATCGAGATCGAGGATCCTTTGGAGATCTTGCAACGTGCACGCGCCGAGGCAAAAAAGCAAGAAGCCGCGCTAGCTGCAGAGAGAGCGAACCTACTAAACGAATCACAGGCGCCTGTTGCTAATAACGCAATTGCACAAGAACTCGATACATCAGATGTTCGATTACCCAGGCCTAATCGGACAATTATGCCCAATCCTATAGCACTTCCACCAGCCAAACCATCAACAAGAAGGCCAGACGTCGCTAAAAAGCCAATTCCAAAATCATCCACCTCAAGCACCAATGATAGAGTATACCAACAACCAACACCTGGTCCTGGGATGATTTATGCTCATGAAAGACAAAGAAACAACCCTGTGTTGGTGGATGTGAGCCATGTGAAAATAGAGTACAGAACTGACATCATTCCAGATTTTGTCATGAATGATCAAACATGTGCATTGTACATAAGTCTAAAATACCATTTAAAAAATGAAAAATATTTATGGACCAGAATGGAGTCTTTACCGAACAAAGTTTTCGCTCTCCGAGTCATTTTGTGTCAAGTTGATACTGTAAGATTATACGCATCTTATTACTAATTAGCAAACAGACTGATTACGAAAAGGGAATTCAAGAAATTACTAGGATGTGTCTTGCGGCTGATTGTACTTTGATCTTGTGCTTTTCGGGCGCCGAGGTTGCAAGATATTTAGAGTTATATAAATTATACGAAAATAAATCAGCAAAAATGATTCAAGTCAAAATTGATGATGAATATTTACCAAGGGTATGTTTTTCCTTTACCATTAAGTCTTACTTTTTTAGCTTCATGATTGTTTGTGTTCGATTAGAAGTGTAAACAAAACTGATGTTGTTACTTTGGCAAATAATTTTGGTGTAAGTACATCCTCATAAAGTTACATTAAGCGTAATAGAGTTTGCGGAACCTAATGGAAGCATCACTTGAGGAACTAGCTTTGTTGCCTGGTATAGGAGAAAAGAAGGTGAAGCGACTTCACGACACATTTCACACAAAGTTCATTCCTCCCAAGAAGAAAAAAGATCAAACGAAACAAGCAACAATTCATGACTTTGTTCAAAAATAAAATTATAATTCTTTATATGTGCAGCGACTTTACATGTATCATTGGAGCGCGGCTACTTTATTTCCACTTCAGGTTTTGTTCTTGCTTCACCGGGGTGTAATCATTGTCTGATCCTCAGAAATCATTCTTCTGAAAATATTGGGTAAATGTCTCCTTAACTCTTCAAAACTAATCTTTCCGTCCTCGTCATCGTCCACCTCGTCGATAAATTCCTGCATTACTTTTAAAGTGAGTTCTTCTGTATCCAAGTATTCTCCTTCATTGTCAACCAAATGTTTAGCTGGCATCACAGACATAATGTCCCTAATACAAAAAAATAGCTCATCATCATCGATGAGGCCAGACCCATCAGTGTCATAATACTCAAAGACATATCGTAGTAGACGGTGTATGAGGAGTTTTTCTAGTCTCGCTATCCTCCTGGCTTGCTTTCTTGGTACCTCTACATGCAATGTATCGTTATCAGTTACTTCTTTTATAAACACATCATGTAGTAAATTCATATCTGCCAATAAATTTCCAGTCTCTTTGATTCCGAAAAAAGAAAACACATCTTTAAAGTCAGTAACAATCATTTCAGATTTTAGCAGGTTCTGAGCAAATATCTGTCCGTCATTTGATAACACTTTCTTTGGGGTCAATGTCGTTGGGCTCTCTTGGTCTACTGTTTGAGCAAGCTGTTATTGTTAGTGTCGATTAAGTTGCATGTTCATACCACACTTCCTCTTAAAACGTTACTTGTCCAAAATTCTATGAACGTAACTCCTTTGTCTATTGTGGGAAACAGATTGTTTAGATCTGAAACCATTTTATCTGCGCCTGCCAAGAGTTAAACAAAGGTGGTAAGAAACATACTGTTGTTGTTCTCGTAACCGAACATGTGTAGCACATCTTTGAAGAAAAGCTCCAACTCTAGTTGTTCTAGCATGCCATTTTTGTTGGTATCATAGTGATCAAACAAATGCTTCGTCAACTTCAAAGAGAATTTTTCTATCACCATCTCGTCGTTGAAGTGTAAAAAAAGTTTCTTGACATCCAAAAATGCATTGTTTTCTGAGGACAACTCGAATATGAGTAGTACCCTCTTAAAAAGTTCTTCTATTTTGTTATGTACAACATTCCTGACAACTTTTCTTCTTTCCATACTGGGGCCTTTGACTTGTCTCTTTTGAGAGTTCTTCTTATTTGTTGATGCATTTGAACAGTTCTCAATCTGTTCTGTTTTTGTAGTTATTATATCAGCATCCACGCCTTCTGATAATCTCGACATGAATTCATTTCGTATTCTTTGGCTTTCATCTTTGTCGAACCTCATCGAGTTGTATCTAGAATCGGCATAAATATCGCCATCATAAAATGATTCATTTAGGTCCATAACCAGATTCTTCCTTCTTCTGGATACTATTGGGATTGTGCAAAAGCTCCCCATCTTGCTATTATTATTTACACTGTAAATAAATGGCTCGAAGTAATTTGTAACAAGACGCTGAAGTTTTCCCGCGACTGCCTCACCCAACGTCGATCGGATATCGATATATAACCATATTAACAACAATTACTGCATGGATGAATAAGATGCCCGTTTTTAAGAATAGCATACCCGATTGGACTAGAAATGCATATCTTAAAACCTCCGTGGAGCTGTTGTGCAAGATGCGATGCGGTTAAGAAACTTAACGACTCTATAATTTACTGTCGAATTTGATGATTAACTTGACTTTTACCAGCAATAACAGGTCCAACACTTTTCTGAACGCACTAATATAAACTTTCTCCTTGTATCCAGGTGGACATTTTGAGCAATGATTATTAGATTTTTGCTTCTCATGTATAATAACGTCGGTTGGATTCATCAACTGCACCGCTTCTTGCACCAGCATCTTTACGTCAACAGTGCCTTTTTCATCAAACAATACGGGTGTTTTATGATGAGGTGGTGGGTCTTTTCGAAACAAAGCACAAAAGGGTTCGACACCTCTTGGAGCCCTGGAGGCCTCGCATATTGATTGATTGCAAAAGATTGAGTCAAAAAATGTGTAAATTCTACATTAAACTACCTGGTTTGCAAGAGATGCAACAATTAGTACAAAAATATCGTGGCGGATGGGCAAATCCATTACAAATACAGAACTGGCAAAATTGGGCAGATGGGCAAATCCATCACCAATGGAGAGATTAGATACAAGGATGATAACGAATTAGTGCGTAGAAATACATGTAACAAAATTCATGATCATTTTAGTAATGTTGCCGATAGGGTTATCGCAACACCAAATGAGGAGGCTAGTTCAAAAGATTTGAATGTAATGGAGCCGGATCCTGATATCATTATTAAAGAAACAGCTCCCAAACCGGTATTTAACTTTAATAATTGCAACAACTGTACTATAACAATAAAGTTGTAAAATTTACTTTCCGAACACTTGCGGACAGCCCTCCGCAAAAATTTCCTGAAATCACAAGAAAATTTTTTTACAGGACAAATCTAAAGATAAACGATAAAATTCAAAAGCGGAAAAGGACGCAACCAGGTTTGAACTGGTGACCTGACGATCTGCAGTCGCCTGCTCTAAAGCAAAAAAAACCGCTGAGCTATACGTCCAACAATATTACATAAAAGTATCTCTTAACTGCGGTATTTTAAAATATCTTAAGTATTTTTATTCTGTTCGATAGAACGTTTTAAAAATTTGCAACATGAATGCATTGTTCCTCATAGAGAAAAGGAGATCCATCACCAATAAATTAAAGCGCAACTTTAAAAGCTGCCAATTTAATTTGAACCTTTGGATAAATGTCCCTTCACTCAACCTCACCTCATCCACATGAATTACTCTACTTTTCCCACCCTTCAACGGAATAATTTTTGGTACCTGTATTACTTGGTTTTCCGATCCGTGTATACAATATTCAACCATTGTTGCAAATCTATTGATTGGCTTATTGAAACCTGATGTGATGCCTCTCACTTGTATACTATAATAATTATTAACAAGTGTTTAGAAGAACTTACTTTGCCTTCAGCAGCAGTACTAGATCCAGATTCATACCCTGCAGCATGCCTTCAATCAGTGCAAAATAATCGGTGATGCCCGCATTAGGATGTTTGGAGAGGTATTTATCTTTAAAGGAAGCAAACATTGACTTTATTTGATTGCCGTCCATCTTTTTCCTCTGGTCTATTAGTCCCGTCTCTGACTTGTCCAGTAAATTTGAAAAAGTCAAGAACAATGCAAACAATTGGAAAAAGTCACCATCAATTCCAAACTTTTCCAATAACACCCGTCCTTGATTGATGTCTCTATTAATAATGCAGCGCCACATGTTGGCATAATCCAACCTTACTTGTTCGTCAAGTCTCTTGTAACATCCATGGTCTAGGACGATCAACTGTGGAAGACCGCTCTTCGGATCTATTCTAACGTGTAGGTTACCGGGATGGAGGTCAGAATGGACGTTTCCATACAAGAATGTTTGGACAGAGTAACAGTCAACCAACAATTGAGAAACTTGTTTGACGCTAATGTTGTTCTTGGCAAGTTGGTCCATATCATTTAATCTGAATCCATCCAAGAACTCCATGGTAATGATCTTATTTTTTAGATTGAAGGAATTAATTCAAAATTACTTTTTCTGAAGTAAGATCCCAGTAAATACTGGGTATAATAATTTGTTTATTATTACGGAACATGTGCGTTGCTCTCTCACAATTTATAGCTTCATTCACAAAATCTAATTCGTTTTGAAGTGATTTTTCAAACTCTGGCATCACCCAAGCAAATGGAAAATCATAAAAGAATTTTGCGAGTTTCAACATCATTGTCATACACAGCACGTCTTGTTCAAAAATTTCTCTTAGGCGAGGGTGTTGAATCTTGATGGCAACTTTTTCATTGTTCTCGCGCAGACGCGCAACATGTACTTGAGCAATGGATGCGCTCGCAAGTGGTTTTTCATCAAAGTCTACAAACCTACATTGTTAAAATTAAAAAATAATCATGATGATTACAATTCGTTGAATGATGTTCCAAATTGCTCCTCGAGCAGTACTCGAGTGTATTCCCAATCGTGTGTGGGTGCTGCATCTTGGAGCGCCGATAGCACATCTGTGATTTCTTTGGGAAGTGCATATACTAAACTGGCTATGAATTGACCAGCTTTTACGTAAGCACCTTTGTTCACGATGCAGAGTTCTAAAATGATTTTTGCACTTTCATGGTTGAGATTTTTCCTTGCTTCCGCATACTCAATCTATCATGTTGATAAATTTATAATGTTAAAGTAGAAATCAAATACCACAAATTCGTTATCTGAATCCCATTCATCGCCTTTGTTGCTTACAAACTCCTCTCTCTTCTTTTTGTACTTTTGATTAAACGATCTGAACAAGATCATAATTCTAGTGACCTATCAAGTTTGAGGAACAGTTAGTTGGTATAACATACGGAAACAAGTGTTCTTGCGAATCGAGCCATCCAATAGTCACTTTGATTGTACGCATAAGTGCATATAGTACATACAGATAGGGCACTTGCTAAAGCCACATATTCTTTACCAAGTTATTTCCCGTCTGAATGATGTGACCATACTTTTCTTGTTGTTTCTAAAGTGAGATTTGATGTGTGAGTGCTCGCTCTCTTTTTCGAACTGCATTTTTGCATGTGTTATGTGAAACCGTCTTTCTGGTCTGAGCTTCCCAAGAAACTGAGTGTCACGTCTTAGTACCCTCAACATGTTGTGTAATAGCGGAGTCAACCAAAACAACCGACAGGTTTTTAATCCGCAAGCGACAAAAAATTCACGAGTTATGGATTGCGCATCAGACCAAAATAATGAATTCATATCGTGCATCAAAGCGTTGATTGGTGATCGAGTAATGAATTTTGAAACCTAATGGATATAGGAATTATAATATATTGGAAACAAATTGGTACTTTATTCATATGAGATGACAACATTCTTCATTATTTAAATACTGAACAAATTAATTTTCAAGCATTTAGATTTACATTTCTGAAGTCAATTAGGAAATCAAATCCATTCAGTTTAGAAATTTCATCCACAACTACTTTTTGGATATTCTGTTGGAGCAATGCAAATGTCGGTTTATAGTATCTTAGCATATCATCTGTACTATAAATAAATGTACAACAACACTTGAGAGGATCTTCTTTTTTAAACAGATTGCAACAAAAAAATGAAATTTTATACTGTTCCATTCAGAAAACGAAATAGAGGATGAATTAGAGGCACAGTGTGATACATAATGGCTTGCTAAATCATCAACTTGATTTAAGACTTGATTTAACTCTTCATGATTACTATAAAGATTACAAACAACTTCGAAAGGTTGGTACTTTATTTCAACATTCGGTTCACCAACTGAAGAACTATACAACTTTACATCAACACTTAACATCGCGCTGAGAGCCGGAATGAACTCAGTAATTACAATATCCTCAATGTCCTGGTAATGTTTAATCTTGGACACAGACCTACACAACAAAAAAAAAGTCTTTTGAAATGTAACAGGAGGATACCCCAAAGAAAATTTGAAGTCATTAAGCTCCTTTGCAACACTCAGTGTAGCCATGCTTTTCTTAATTGAAAACACATTTTTATGAAAATGGTCACCATCAAGTACGTTTGTAAGAACCATTCCCATGACATGTTGGTCGAGAAGGAATTCAATAAAAATAGAAAGATTAGAGTTGAGATTGTCTACCATTTGGTGTATATTGTTTAAAGGATATTCAAAGTTGTTAGTCATGGTTGACAAGTTTTCAAGATTCGTATGGTTGAAGCCAATTTTAACAAAGACAAATTTCAGTCATAATGGCGCCTTTTGGTTCTGGTCATTAGATGGTCCTATCGACCAAAAGGTTAAGAGTTTGGAAATTTTAGATTCTTCATTTGCTGGTGGAACGTTCTGAGGAGGTCAAAGTAATAACATTCACTTTTCTGATGATTCTATTGATAATGTTCCTTATGCTTTAGAAGTGGAGAGTGTGACCGGTCAAGCTTACTTTACTATGTGGTGGCCAAGAATGTTGAAAAGACTGATTCATAGTTGTCAACCTAATTTTAAGTTTGTAGTGGAGTCTGGATGTATGTAGTGGATGGAATAGCACGAGTTGTTAATAAATGTTGATTTTCAATTGTTGCTTGTGTGAATAACAGTGTATTACCTCTGCATGGTTTTGTGTCAGGAGAGGTTCGTAGAAATTGAACCCTTTCCAAAGGAACAATGAATATTTGATTCGGTCAACGTTGGCAAGGGATTCCTGCTGTGAAGGTGATGGGCGAAAGACTGCTATGTGAGAAGTATCTAAAGATAATTAAAAATGTGACGGATGAGGAGAACAAGATACCAGTTTTAAAACTGAACGCACCCATTGACAAGGATAAACAAAAAGAACTTTTAGGAGATTTCTACAAGGATGGTGTTTCTCTTCCAATTAGGCACGGCAATATTGACATGCTTTTGTACGCACTTACCAAAGAAGAAGGTGGAGGCGAAGAAGAATACCATTGGTTATCCAAACAAGATGCTCAAGTTCCAAACGTGTATATTGGAGTGAGTGGAGCAGGAAAAACTCATCAAATTTTCAGGCACGCCAGAGAGTGCTATGTATGCTACTCGACRGCAGGTGATTTTTCACTTGAGAAAGATGCATATGTGGGAAAATTGAAGAAGTTGTTACAAAATATCAACATGGAAAACAATCCGATCGAACTGAAAGTATCGAAAGCTTGGAGTACATGCATACTGGCAACCACGGTGAAGCTGTTGTGCTTGGCTCATTTACTCGAGTATAAACACATTGACCCGAAAGCAT
The DNA here is from genome assembly GCA_026419775.2 of Acrasis kona. Lineage (NCBI taxonomy): Eukaryota > Heterolobosea > Eutetramitea > Acrasida > Acrasidae > Acrasis > Acrasis kona. The sequence goes on along the minus strand of JAOPGA020001662.1, from coordinate 707 downwards.
TTCTCATTAGCCAACTAAACAGTAGCTCAATTTACTACTCGCGTTGCCTACACCATTGCTACCACGAAACTAAATTCGAAACAGAACTTACCAGCGATTTGATCTTTGAAGCATATAAGATGGCTCTAGAGAGAATCAAGGATAGCCGATACAAAAAAATTGGATTCGCTTTGGATGAGGCGCAACTCTTAAAAGATGATTATCCTGACTTGTAAGCTCAAAAGACAACAAATACTAGTAAATTTTAGATTCATAGCAGAGGAAGCACCTTCACGTCCCGAATCGTACGATTTGAAACGAAACTTTTTGTATGGATGGTCAGGTGTGGTCAACCTCATGAAGAAGTGGGATTATGTCGCATTCGCCGGCACAGACCTTCAGCTGCAAGACGCCCAAATAGTTTTCCAGAGCATTACCGGTAGGAATCTTCCGATTAAAGTGCGTACCCGTTATTCCCCCCTGCCTGATGGCGAATCAGTCAAAAACGAACTCGAGTCCATTATTAATCTCGAAAATGTGGATAAAAAAAGATTGAGCCCATATTTTGATCTCATAAAGGGAAGGCGCCGCAACACTATGCTGGTGTTACAGTATATAAAGAAAGGTAGCAATGGATCAACTAATGACCTGATTGATGCCATACGATCGGCGTATCAAGAGAACTACAAAATCCTCGTTCAAAGGTTTAAGGCAAGAACGTTTAGTAA
>JAOPGA020001661.1:0-21610 GCA_026419775.2 Acrasis kona | reverse complement strand
TAACAAGTCTATTAAATTTTGGAACTTTTCCTTTTGAGCGCTCAACTTGTTGACCACGTCAGTCAATCCCTCCTTGTGTCTCTTCAATTTGGCCATTTGAACGCCCATCAACTCCTTCAACTTGTCATTTCCCATCTCCGTAAAATGAACCCTTACAGCATTATCCATTTCGGTGAATATTGGGTTCAAAAAGAAGGCATTGTATTTGGCTCTAATATACTTTACAAATAACAACCTAACGCCAGCGAATAACTTGGCGGCGACCGTTTTGATTCTCTGACACCTCTCCGCCGTTAATTCTCTACTTCGATCCTGATTAATCAAACTCAATTTATCCAAGCTCTCCTCAGTAATGCTCTGCACCCTCTTGATGGTATCTTGCTTTTGTGGATTCAACAAGTCATATTCCATCGTTTGCGCCACGCTACAATATTGCATCAAATCCCAATCCATGATTTTGGTAAATGTATCAAATTCATCATCCGTTTTCGCTCTCACGCTCACCAACACCGAATTGATGAATTTCTCGCTCGTCGATTGTAATTCATCAAAGAATCCCTTGTAACGCTCCATGTTCTTATCGGCGCTCATGTAGTCAACCACAATTTTGAACAAACACGTCATGATGAATTTACTTCGATTCATCAACACTTGGATCAACGGTTGGAAAATACTTTTACATTTCTTTTGTGCCAAATCAGATGCGCCTCGGTCATAATCAGGAATGGTATGTAACGAATTGAGACCGATGGTGACCGCAACTTCGTCGTCGGATGTGTGCGGGAATTCTTGACTGTGAGCGACGATTTCGAATTCCGCCAACAATCGCTCCAATTGGGATCCTCCGTACAGTTTGTATTGTGAATTTCTGATGCGTAGATCCAAATCATAATTGGGCCACGAAGTACACGTCGATTCCTTCTTTTCTTCCTCTAGCGTATATCCATTCTTCATCGTGTCGAATAAATTAGTTCCGTTGAGCGCAGCCGATACGTTCGTAATGTAAGTGTTGATGATCTTTACTGCCGCTTGTTCCAAATTATCATTCTTGACTTGGTCCATTTCGTGCGTGATTCTTTCCAATCGGACTTTTCGATGTTGTAATGCTTCTTCCATCTTGTTGAGAATGGGAACCAAACATTCCTTGTATCGATTGTTTAGGATGGTTTCCAAATGTTTTTTCAAATTAAAGAATCCCAAACAGTGTTTGTATTTCTGGTCGAATCCAACTCTGCACAAATGTTTGTAATCTTCAATGTATGTGTCTAGGATGCGCCTCTTGAATTCTTCTTCTGCTAATTCTCTTGCGTCGTGTCCTGATGGTAACGAAACGAAAAATAATTGTTTTCCGTTGAGGTGTCCATCGGCGGAAAGGTATCCGTCCACTTCCTCCTTGTTGCGGAATTGATTGATGCGATTGTTGAATTTCGTGGTGACGATGATGGTGCGTTCTAATTGTGAATCTACTTTTTGGATCATGGGCCTGACTGTTGTGTTGCACCATTCCACTGTTGATTGTTCCAAACATACAATGACACGATGTGAGGGTTCGATGAGCTTGAGCACCATCTTTGCGATTTTCGGAGATAATGGATCGTTTGTTCCTTTTCTGAAACCTGGAGTGTCGTAAATGGTTAGGTTGGCGCAATACTTGTATTTGACTCTGAGGATGATGGGAACGCTGCTGACGTCAGTCTTGCCGCATAATGCTTCCGTTCTTCTCCTTAGTTCTGATTCGATTTTTTGTACTGGTGTGGGTTTGTCCTCTAGTGCTTTTAAATCCTCCGTCCAAAATACACAGTGAGGTTTGTCGTAAGATCCGTCGTTCATCATTTGTAGGATTAATGGCCTTCTTGTTCCTATTTGTGTGTCGATGGTGTTGAATTGGAATCCTAAAAGTGCTTCTACGAATGATGATTTCCCGTCGGACTGCATTCCCACCACCACTAGCTCTGGGAAGTGAATGTCTATTCTATGTTCATTTGCAATGGCTTGTAGGTCATTAAAGTATGTGTACATGTCTCTATTTTCTTTAAAGTTGTGAACTAGATCCTTTCCCATGCGCTCCCTTTCTTCTTTGGCCATTTGTTCCGCCTTGACTTCATTCTTCTTTTGTTGGTCCTTCTTGGAACTGGATGGTTGTTGTTTGGTTGATGGTGACATGACGTATTCTTGACTGGATGTGTTATGTTGACTGGACGTCTCAACAAATGATGCTGAGAATGATGTATTGTATGTGTAGGTGGTGCTGTCGAAATTGTCTTGAGTGGTATTGATGGGTTGTTCTTGAGAGAAGGATAGATCTTGACTGCCTTGATTGTCGTCTTGAAAGTCGTCGTAAGAAGACATTGGTACTGTCGCTAACGCAAGCTTTTTACTCTTCTTATTCTGGTCAGAACCTATCGCATCTGATTTTCTCTTCATTTTTATTGTTTCGGTTTCCTGGATTTTGTTTTTCTAGAAATGGAACATTGTTTGACTTCCATCAAAAGTTGGATTTTTTAGGTCAACTAGAAGTTTTACAATAATATTCACAAGTCCTCCCAAAGATTTTCGGAGTTAGACAAGACGTTGTTGGATTTAACAAGCAATACAAATTAATTTCAAATGCGTTTATTGTGTCGTTGATTGTTGTTCAATCGTGGAAATTACATTATTCAAAAATCCAGTCGCAGTTTCTCTTTTAAACAACGCTTTATCATACACAAGACTAAAACAAAGTTTATCATTAATACCATTACACAACAACAAGTAATTCATTCCCTCCGGCTGGTTACTACCAACAATGTGCATGTCCTTTATCGTATGCTCTCCATACTTTGTCGGAAATGGAAACATTCCAATGTTAGAAATGTTCATCTCCACGTACCTCATCTTTTGTTCTTCGTATAGCTTGGCGAAAGACTCATCCAACGACATTTTTTCATCGGCTTTATCTATTGCGGAACTACAATGTTGATACGAACGACTGTCCACCATTCTATTTAACTCCTGTCTAATTTGTCTTGCTCTTTCCCAAAAGTCTTGTACGTCGACAGCTGTGCGTAAAACATCAATAGCAATCAACATACCAACATGGTCGTCTCCGAGGTGAATGGAGTCAAGACGCTTTCTTACATTAAAGTCAACATCTATCTCGGTGCTTCGGCCACTTTTGCCAAGTTCCAACTCACAGGCTGCAATTATGGCGGAGCCAATAGTGGTTTTTTCGGTTTTACATTTATTGAGAATGGATGTTAATTGGATCTGCGACAGTACAACACCGTTCCCCTTGAGATTAGTATCATCGTCCCAAGACAAACAGAATTTTTTATTCTTTGTTTCTTGAACAATTTCGTTTGCGATGGTCTCAATCATATCATCATCTGACTTTGAAGTGCCATTTGGGAACATTAATTCGGTGATGTTTGGTAAAGATACGAGCTCCTCAACTTCAATAAAGGGATTTTGGTAGTAAGATAAAAAATCTTTAACAAGTATCATGGCAGATGTTCCATCACCAATGCTGTGTGAAAATGTTATAACCAGCCTCTGTAATGTGGTTCCTTCAATTTGCAAAAGTGTAACGTTCCACAAATAATTGTTTTGACTGTGCACAAAGGGAGTATCCAAACAGTTCTCAATGAAGCTTATGAAATCTGCTTCAGAAGTAGTTTGAGTTGAGAATGGTATCTCGTCATTGGTCAAACTAACGAACTCAAAATCATCTCCATCGCGAACGGCATCATACTTAAGGTTAGGGTGTCGCTTTATGAGGTTCGCCACTGCTTTCTTGGATTTGTCTAAGTCCAACGGTGGACCATTGACATCGCACCAGACGCACACATTCCAACGCATCTCTAAGCACCAATGCTCCCATGTTCCAAGCACACGTTTCTCTGTCATCTTCACTGTATGAGGTTTGTAGGATAACCCACACAAATTACATTGTGTTACAATAGAAAAGTGATTTCTAATAAAAAAATATTTTTAGAAATACATTTATTCATCCAATTCTGCTTCTTCTTTAGATTCAGTTTGAATGTCCTTTGATCTTCGAGCCAAGTCACAATGTTTTTCGGATCCAGATTTAAAATTCGACCAATCGTCTAAAACATCAATGGCTTGTGATTGGGTCACTATCTTCGTAGTATAGTGGGTGAAAGAACTGAGTACAGTCTTCACGTAGCGAGTTGTAATTAAAAAGCATCGTTTAGACAGCCACTTATTAAATTAACAATACATGCGAAAACCCTGCTTTATATATAAGCCTTTATATTACGGACCGGTAAAACTTACATGCGAAAACCCAGCTGTAAGATGATGAGTCTATCGGATATGTGGAAATGTATTGATAAGTTTTAATAATTTATTTTGTAAAAACTTTTGTTTGCGTCGCTCATGATGGAGGTCGGAATCAATGTAACAAGTGGTAGTTAGAATGTTTTAAAAACTAGAGAATCACGCATTGTGACGATTTGCCTATTAAAGGTCGGTTTTCTTTGGCCAAATATTTTGCAAAACATTTGACAAAATATTTGGCCAAAAAAAATATGCTATAAAAGTAGAACTTCTTTACCACCAGTTCATTCATTTATTCAACAAACAATGGCACGCCTACCTGTGGTTAGAAGGCTCAACAGAGTATGTTATAGTTAATCTTTTACCTCATATTACTACTTTCATCAGAGACAACTAATAGAGACTTTGGCTTTGAGAGCAGCAATTGAACAAAAATACGCAAGAGACCAGGATCATCGAGACAATAGCGAACTATCCATCAGAAACGCAAGGAACAGTCTTCAGCACCTTACAAAAATTCGTAACAGAAGAAACGGTGGCAACAATACGAAGTGTTTACTTCAAGATTTGGTTATCGATCTATACGACAAATTAAGTCGCCAAATAGGATCCACCACGGCTACCATCACATACTCTAACTGCATTCGCAAGATACACTCCCACTACTGTGGACCAGAACCACTCCCCACTCTACAAGGAGAAGATTTGTACCTCACCATCTTTCAACTCATCCTACATGACCTTCAAGAACATTGGTACAACGTTGACGGAGAAGATCAATCGAAGTACATCATCAAGAAAGATCAACACACAAATTACGACACCGATTCAGAACACGCGCACAACCTAATCCACAGAACAAATCTCACCTGCGAGGAATTCAAAAACAAGATTAACTTGGAAGTGCAAAAAGACTTCATGTATGAATTCATTCGCCTCAGGGCCCTCTATACATACGACAATGTAGACATGATTCAATCCATCGACGGTACCGCCATCGACCCCGAACTAAAGACGGCATTGTTGGACAAGTTAAGAGAAATCGTGAATGGAGGTGACCAACCAGTAGTACCCATCCTTTGCAGAACAAAGATTAAAGTCAGCATCACAGAAGACCAATTCAATGAGTTGAAGTATAAAATGGTAAAAGACTTCCAAGCAAAGAGAAGGTTCGAACAGTGGGAGCAGTTTGCTCGTGGTGACAAGCTCACCCTTGTGAATCAAATCAGAGCAACGTTGGGCGATCCAATCTTCAAGAATGGCATCACGTGTGTGGGTCAGAACTTTAATTTGATGAAGGACTACTTTAAAGAGAGACCGGGAGAACAATTAACGAGAATCGAAAAGATTAGACAAATTGTGATGAGATGTCCGGAGCTCATAACTCTTGTTCGTGCTGTGGTGAATCAGGATCAAACTTTATACAAATGTAGACCAGAGAACAACCAAATGTATGGCGACATGTACGAAGAGACTATGGATTATTTGGAAACTACATTCTTGTAGAATTAAAAACTAGTTTTATTTAATCAGTTCGAACTTTTTCGCCCACTGTTACGTTGAACATTTGACTTGATCTTTTTGTAACTTTCGAAATGAAAGAGGACGTGAGCATTAATGTCCTCGCGGAGAGAGACCACTTTGATAGCATCTTGTGCCGTGTTGTTTGGATCTGTTTTGACCATAACTAGGTCCTCTCTTGAAATGGATCTCAAATGTTGACGATTCTTGTCGCCTGCAAAACTTCTATTAATGTTTTGAGTGTTTTTAAGTTCTATCGAATCACACAAATATTCAAAATCAGCTGCGGCACTTTTCCATGGCCGCTATGGTGATGTGGTGAGGTGTAAGCGTTTATTCCTGGTTTTCAAATTCTGCTCTCTTCTCGTTCAAAAATCGTTTAAAAGTCTCTAATTGTTTGTCTTGAACCGTCATCTTGTCGAAAACATGGTCGTAATTGTAAAGCGAACGATATGAATTACGTACTATTGATATCATGCTCGTGTCATGCGGTTGACATAACTTTTGATTGTACTGGAGTTAGATCGACGATTAAGATCAGTAGTATCGTAATAAGTTCGATTAGATCGTTACAATGACTGAGTGAAGATCGAAACAAGATAAAAGCCGATCTAAAGCACTTTCCAAAGCTATAATCGCAACAAGCCAAGTGCGCTCCAGAATAGCGGAAAGGAGTCGACGTGGAACATGACAGGTGATGAAATGACAATGGCCAAATTATTGCAATACATGGGCTCTCCCAATTTTTCTTTTGCAGAACAGAATACATTTTTAAATAAATTCAAAGAAAAGAAGGTTGCTTACACGCCGGAAGAAAGGATACAGTTTGACAACCTTGCAAAAGCTACTAAATTGAAGAAGAACCACACATTCTCAGATTTTGTAGCCTTCATTTATCAACATTATCCACTTACAACCTACGCTGGTCACTATGTTAAACTCAAGGTATTAGCGAAGACTAGTGGATCTACCATCATGTTAGCTCAGCACAAAAAGACAACTGAGAAAGTTGTGTTAAAGATTATAGAAGGTATGGATGAAGATAATTTTGAAACACTAAGAAGTGATGTTGCTAACGAAGTTTTCAATATCGAATTGGTAAATAGAACTACCCCCGGTAAAGTTGTAGAACTAGTTAACGAAAAGTTGGTATCCGTTGATGAAACAATCGAGCACATTATTATAATGAAATTATATGAGGGCAGCCTTTCCTCCTACATAAAAAATAACGGTCTATCAATACAATCTAGACTAAGATTAGCCCGACAATGTGTGGAGTGTGTAAAAGCAGTTCATGACACAAAACAAGATGGAAAAAAGATTTTACATCTGGATATCAAAACAGACAACTTTCTAATGACAAAAGATGGAAATGTCGTTATATGCGACTTAGGTATTAGTAAACTCCAGGAAGTTGCCACTACACAAAGAAACACGTACAAAATCGAGTTCGCGGGTTACAACAACCCCAATTTTCAGGGTAGATACGCTTATATGGCACCAGAGTTGAAAGACAACGGCCAACTGCAATCCTATACAATTCAAACTGATTTGTATTCGCTTGGTCTGGTTATCGCATCAATAATAATCGGTAAGGCTCCATCATATAGTAAGGAGCCACTTGGTCACTTCGCTCCGGGAGATATCATATTGCTCAAGAATCACATTCCACAATATGTAGCTTATTTTTGGTGTGTGCAAACAGAAAGTTCTGAAAGACCAACATGTGTAGATGACATTTTGAATGTTTTGAATCAGACCTTTAAAACAATAGAGCACGCATTGAATTTCATAGAAAGTATAAAGCAAACAAGATTGTATGATTCGAATTTGAAAATGGCGTCTGGTGAATTCGCTGATATTCAAGATCCAAATCCGAGGAGCTTTTACAAGCTGTAAAAAATCAACAACAGCATGACCACGATGCTCTTACAGATAGAGAATTCAAAAAACTAAGTGGAGAAGAAGAAATTTTCGAAGAGTATTGCATCTGTTGATTGGAGACCTTCTACAAAAAAAGCGAGTGAATTTGATGTTGACTCATTTAAAGCAAATCAACTAAAAATGCTATTTGAATAAAAAGAATCGAAGAAACAAATATAGGCTGCCAACATGGAAGTATTTAAAGTGAGCCAGAAAGAAAAGGAAGACGCTCGAAAAAAAGGCATCACAAATCGCAAAGTGATATTAAAAAACCAAGAAGAGAAGAACCAAATAAAGTTGTTTTTTAATTGTTTGTTTAGTTTGTATGAAATTGTCTCCTTGTTCGATTGAGAATGTTGATTCAATTCTATTGAAGGTAAATGTTCATCCTCTATTTTGATTCGAAAAATGCATTTCAATCATGTATTGATTCGTAGATAGGAATGGTCTTGATCTTAAAATTGTGGGTGAGGCGTGCTACAATTAACCCATCATCAGTATTGATTACAATCTGGCCAACTGTGAACGAGACCGAGGTTATCCTCATCTTGGTTGTATTTTCGCTCTTTGGTGAACTTGTTATTCCGTGCTTTCTTTGCTGTCGAATCAAGTCTCTTTGCCCCTAGCTAGTCCGTCAAGTGATCACACGTTAAAGATTTGACTGCATCAGAAGATGTTTTCATAAGCAACTTTCTTGTGCTCTTGATTTCAACATTTCTTGCAATCAGTGCTCTTGTACTCATAATCGTCGGGTCTCTGTTGTCTGACTGTTGGCCGTTTGAGAACAAAATCCTGTTTCCGGATTCTTACATTTGCTTGAATCATGTTGTTGCTCTCCATTGACATTGTGTCTTCACTTTGGCACCACCTCCCACACATTTCAAAGTCAAGTTGCTTGCATTTGGTTGACTTCTAACCAAAATAGAATACAAAACTTCATTGGTACTACTCCCAACAATGGCCTTTATTTGCGAAGATAAAAAAATAGACTTTGTGGATATATTCAATCACCTATTTGAACAAGAGCAGAGTATCAAGGGTTTTGATGTGAAATTCAAATTTGATGACGGCAGTGTTTTACTTGCAAACGGAAAAATATTATGTTTGCGTTGTGACTTTTATAAAACGATGTTTAATAGTAGTTTCAAAGAGTCACAACCTCCCTATGAAGTTGACGAAGAATCTGATCCACGATTGTTCAAAGAATTCATCAGATACCTGTATTGTGGTAAAGTATGTATTGATACTGTGGAGGATTTGATACTTCTGTACCCAATAGCCGAAGCAAAATGTCACTCCTCACTTTTACTTTGGTTAAGCCATACCATAGAAGAGCACACAACCACTGAAAATGCATGCAAACTACTACACTTGCTATGGGAAAATTCCGATCGCACAACAGAGTGCTTTAAAAGTACTTATAACAGTATAAAAAATAAAGTCTTGTTGAATATTGATAGCCTAAAGGAAAAAAGAATATGTGAATTTAAAAATATGGAGCTCCTAACGGATGTTCTGAAGAATCAAAAATATAAAGATCAGAATGAGTTGTTTGAGCTTGTGATGGTTTGGATCGATAATTCCGTCCTTTCACCTGAGAAACGAAGTGCGAAACGTAGGAGATTACAACCATTAATGGCCACGATAGACTTTAAAAGCATGAAGTCTTGGTACTTTACTGATAAAGTCATACCATTAAATGTATTAGAACAGTCAATATTGAAGAGCATCTTTTTTAAATTTAATGTCGATGCCATCGGTGTAAGTAAGTCCAATACTTTGTTTTGTTTCTCTAACCATCCGATTAGGTGTAGAGCAAATACAGGAAGCAAAGTGGAGATGTGTAATTCCATTTGATGCTCCAAAAACTGCATCTCATTTACATTTCAATTACAACTCAAGACCATTTTCCATTGAATACATTAAAATAGAAACTGAACATAATCAATATGTAGGACTGTATTTGAGAAATGACGGTACTACAGAAAAAATAGAGGTTACTTTCACGATAATACACACAAGCTCAGATGATAAGTTGCAACTGCGCGAAAATTTTACTTCAGCTTTTAACCAAACAAATAAAGGATGGGGTAAACAAAAAGCGTTTGCAAAGACATTAGTTGATATGAACAAAGAGGGATATGTGTTTAATAAGTTTCTAGTCTTTGAAGTGTCGATTGAGTTGAAAAAACCTGAATAAACTTTTCAAATTGTAAATCGTAATTTATTTTCAAAATTTTTATCAAGATCAAAAGTCTTTTTCTTTTAAAAATCCCTTGTCTTTTTTAGTTTTGATTTCTTGTTGTACATAGTGGAAACTTTGAGCGTTATTTCTTGATCCAAATTTGTAAATGCATCAGTGTGCTTTAATGCTTCATAATGTTGCAACAAGAACTTGGTACAGTTTCTGAGTAAAGAGGAGTCGGAGTACATTTGACAAACTTCTATCACCTGGAATACATTTTCCTCATCCAAATACTTGGCAACCATATGTCTCGCCAAATTGACAACTTCAATAAGACCAAATTGTTGAGAGTATATCAAAATTCCAACACAATTAGCAGGAGTAATTGTGATATTATCAGTGTACAAATATCGAAGCACATCGAGAAGGACGTCTCTGTTATAACTACCGAGTTCTATTATGCCTGTAACTGCTTCCTGCATACCAGAGGCCAACATTCCGTTAAAGAATGGTGATCTGCACAAAACAAACCAATGAGCACATACTTGATCACCTTCCAGCATTAATACGATATCAGTGTAGGAATCAGGATTATTAATCAAACAAGACAAATCAGATTGTAAATTTTTAAAAATTATATTGACTATATTCATGTCAATAGATAGATCAACACTACATATCTTGCTAACATGATCGGAGTGTTGCGGTAAGTATTCATTACAAACACATACAAAGGACTTTATTTGTTCGATTCCTTTCAAACGAATGTTACCAGAATACATAAAAATCAAAAAAGCTTCAAAACAATCAGCATCGCAATCCACTTCAAGCTTATAACAAACACGTCCACTACCATCGCCAGAGTCAGATGTCAAACCATCCTTCAAGACTCTATCATTTAGAACAGGACTTCTGGCCTTAATAATTGCCATGTGTGCACATAATTCAGAACCTCTACACGAGAATACAACATCAGTCAAGAACCCCTTATCTCTCATTTTCACAAAGTAATTAACGCATAAAAGATCTGTACCAGCATCAATTACATTCTCCACACAAGTGATAGAATCAAGGGTTACATCAGCATCGCGCCCTCCAATCACATACAGACAATTATTAAGCACAACGGATTGATGATTATGACAAGGCTTCATACAAGCGTTTGTATCAGCGGTCTGAACAACCAACCATCTTTTATTAAAAATATCAAATCTGTACAAAGTATCATTCACAGTTTTTCTTTTGTTATTGAATCCCATACCACCGTACATGTACAGGAACTGATTACCAAAGTTAAAAAGACCTCCGTAACTAGATACAGGACAGGGCGCTATGCCATTGACTTGTACTTCTTTCCATTTCTCAATACTAGCATCAAAAAAGTACAAATCGTTTAAAAACGTTCTTTCGTACGCACCGCCGTACAATATAATGTTTCCATTCACTTCTGCTGATGAATGAGAGTGGCGCTTAGTCGGCCAACAAGTACCATTCTTTTCAAAACGAGTCACAACGATGCCGTGCGTGTGCGAAATGTACTCTACCGAAAATAAATGGTCGAAAGTAATGTTGTTATCAACGCCACCGAATAAATAGTGTTTGGCGTTGACGGTAGCGATTGAAAAATTTTCACACCTTGGAATGAATGCATTTGAAGCATTTAAACGAGAGGATTCGAAATAGACGCTTTTATGTTCTCCTCTGCCCTTATATCCTGCATATGTTTTGTTGTGATGTGCTAATTCAATCTTAATGTGAGTGATTATCATCTCGTTTGGGACGTGAGTATATCCCCAAGGCGTGCTACTACAATAGTGATAGTTTGGTTTGTAACAAGCGCCGAAAATGAGTAGTGATTGATCATGGTGATTCACCATGGCATGATTCTTAAAAGCGTGTAGTTTGACATGTGGACCAAAGTCTTCGTAAATGGTGACTTTTTGTGTGATGGGATCGAATAGTGCGAGTTCATTATGTAATGTGTTTTTGTGATCAACTCCTCCATGAACTACAATGTGATTTCTGATGAAAGATTAGATTGGATGTGAACGACTTGGTTTACCTAAAGGTAGTTGATGCAAAACCTTCTCGTCGAAAAATGTTCTTGTGTTTGTCAAGTGGAACAAATTCTTTGAATTTAAAGAGCTTATCTCCCGAATCGTTGAACAATGATTCTTCGACCTTGGACTCATCCCATGTGGGATTTAAATACATCATTTGATGCTTTGAGATTTAGGGTGTGTATGCATGATGAACTTACTAATTCCTTATCCCATTCTTTATTGTAAGAGAGCATAACAGTGTTAGATTGTTGTAAATTGCTGGCAGTAATCTTGGAGCAATACACAGTTTGAATGTTAAAGTCAACTTTCTCAAGTGTCTTGTTGCCAGTGTATTTTTCTCCAAGTTGAAGGTTTTTAAAATACTCTACTTCTTCGGGGTCTGCGACATCAATTATCCTCTGTTGGGGCTTCGTTTTCTTTTTCGGTTTTTTCGCAGGTGCCTTACGCAGAGGCTTTTTCGATAGTTCTATTAAATCGACTCCTTGATCACGACCTTGCACTGAGTTCCCTTTCATATACAATGACTGCTCATCTGAAAATTCGTCTTGATAGTTATCATCACTCTCATAATCATCACTCCCGTAAATATCATCAAGGACATAAGACATTTGCTTTGGTTTTGGTCAACGGGCAAAGTCAAGTTCTTGTAACAACTGTTTTTGCGAACTCGTACATTACAATGATCATGTAGACAATTACACCACAATTGATCAATACTATCAATTAAAAATTGGAAAGATGAGTGAAATATAAGAACTATTTATTATTGTAGAAATGTTTAATTGATGTGCAAGTCTTATAGACTAAATAAAATGTAACCAATATTACATTTCTAAAACTTCTCAAATCCGACAATATTTGATGGCTTCACTCTAGATCTTCTCAATGATTGTTCCGATCTCTTCTTTTGATCAGGAGATCCCACAAGATCCACAAATGTAGCAGGTTCAGGACTCTTGGTAAGGTACTCTACATTATCAAATGATTCATTGTTCTTGTGTCTTATCAACAATTTATTCAAAAATCCTCTTTTTGGTAATTTCTCCAAATTCAATGACTCATCATACAACACTTGATCAATATTAGGAGAATATCTATCGGATGGCACTACATTCAAGTCGATGGAGTTGGTTATAGGTTCCATAAATCCCTCCATATCCCTGTAATCAAGATCAGGTATCAGTATTGGAGTTGCATTTTGAGAAAGCTTAGGTTTTTCAGCAAAGCTCTGTGAATCTGATAATTTAATCTCCTTATCTAAATTTCTCTTCCTAATGATCTTTTCTTTAAATTTTGGTGTTTTGGATTGAGCGGGATCCATTTGAATGTCGTCACTAGCGTCTTCATCTTCAACGGGTTTGTAATTACTTTCGACCAAAAAGAACCAGTCTACAAGATCGGGTGTATTTGGAGCAGTTTCTTTTACTCTCTTTTTGATTCCGATTCTTGGAATGGTTTTGGAACTAACATGCATTGGAGATGGGAATTCTTCATTTGTGGTTAAATCTAATCGGTCAATTAAGGCATTGACCGTCTTATCTTGCTCATTTAATTTAAAATCGGGATTAGAGTACAATTCATCAACCACAACTCCATCATATCTCTCGTCTGCATCATATGTGATGATGGTTTTAATTTTATTTCCTTTCAGTAATCTCTTTCTTACAATTAAAAGCAATATTACAGCAAATAACACAATGGTGGCGGCGAATGCTATTGAGATGTAGAGGATCGCAGTTTGGATTTGAGTTATTGTGGTCAACCCATCATAAATTGATTGACACGATGGTATTTGGCACTGTACCCCAAGAGAAGACACTATTACACTCATAGACGTCGTTTTATCTTTTATATTCCTAGCAGCAACAACATTAATATTACTTTGAGATATCACCAATCTGTATTCTCTGCTAAAGAATACAACTGGATCAAAATTAATTGGAGATTCCAAATGGCACAGAATACTTAAAGATCCGTCTACTACTTCTTTGAGATCTGCACGAACGTAATAACCATTCGGCGTCGGCATCAACTTTATTGTGATTCTATACTTGACAAGATTTTGGAAAGAACAAGCGGTGGTCATATTAATAGTGTTATCAATACCCAATGTCATTGACATTGTTTGAGTGCCATCAAGTTTATTAGTAAGTTGACAATTGACATAAGATTGATTATTTTCAGAAAACATCCATGACTCCATTACATTACCAATAGCAGAATTATTAAACGAAAAGTCTATAAAACTTTCTTGGTCAACTAATTTGTATAGTCCTGTAGTAAGTATAGCTGATCTGTAAGTACCACTCGAAGGAAACTCCGAGGTCATCAATAACCCGCCGCTTACAATAACAGTATTGGGATACCTTCCGTTACAATTTGGAAGAAAAGCACTTCCTTTTGTAATCAATTTAGCAATACTAGCCGCACTTGTAAAATCAACATATAATTGTAAAGTGCTCCAATCCAAATAAGCAAAATAAGTAGGTTGACTAGATTGGTATACCGTAGTTTTGTTAACTGTTAGTAACAACTGAACATTTAAACTAGTATAACCATCAAAAAGCGGAACGCTACATATCAATATGTTACGATCTTTTGTAACAGATAACACTTGTGTAAAAATAGTTGTAAATGAAGTCACAAATGCACACGACAGTAACTCTTGGTCGATGACATGAGAAATTGATAATGTAATGTTATCACCATGCGTTGCTGTTTTTCTATCAATATTATATAATACAAGATCTTTAGGATCAATTTCATAATGAAGTATAATGGGAGTAGGCGTTGGTGTGTTAGTAGATGGGGTTGTTAAAGTGTTTGTTGATGATGGAGTTGGAGTATTATAGTTTGAAGTAGGCGTTGCTGTAGCATTAGGTGATGGAGTACTAGTAATAGATGATTGAGGTGTTGATGTTTGTTTAATAGAAGGTGTTGGAGTAACGACTGGTGAAGAAGTTGATGATGATATAAAAGTAGGTACTGCTGAAGTGGTAGAGGCACTAAAAGGTACTAAAGTAGAAAATGAAGGAGTTGTGGATATACGTGTTGAAGTAGGTGTTGGCGTGAGTGTGGGTGTTGGTGAATAAGTAGGTGTATTTATAAAACTACTTGTTGAGGAAGGGCTGTATGTAATTATGGCCGTTGAGGTAGGTGTGGTGGTTCTAGATACTTGTGTTGATGGAGTAACACTTGGACTAAATAATGTTACAGTTGGAGTTGATGATGGTGTAGATGTATATGAAGGTGTTTGAGTTGTTGGTGTCATTGTAAGTGTGTTTGTTGAAACAAAAGAAACTGCTGATGTAGGTGTTGGTGATGGATTAGACGTAGTGGGGATTTGACTAGTAATTACAGCTGTTGAGGTTATAGTAGCTGATGTAGTAGGGGTTGGTGTATTTATTATACTTGATGTAGGGGTAAGTGTTGTCAAAGTAGGTGTGGTGGGAGTAGCTGAAGGTATTTGAGTAAAAAAAGTAGGAGCAGAAGTTGTTGGAGCATTACTTGGGGTATAGGCCCGAGCTGGAGTAAAAGTTGAATTTAGAGTAAATGTACTTGATGAAGTAGGATTCAATATTGTAGTCGACATAGTAGGTGTTGGGGAGGGTGTTGGTGTAATTGTACGTACTTGCGTTGGTGTTGATGTGATAGTGGGTGATGTTGACATTGGTACAGTAGGCATCAATATTGATGTAGATGTGGGTGTGGACGATGATGTAAGAATAGTTGCAGGGGTAGGGGTAGGTGTTGATATGGTCTTGGGTATTGGCGTTGGAGTAATAGTAGATGTGACAGCGGGAGAAGGTGCTAATGTATATGTTGGATTTGGTGTAGGTGATGCAGTGGACGTATTAGTTGGTGTGTTGGTTATAGTTTGCGTGGTAGTTGGAGTGGTAGAGATCGGCGTCAACATTTGAGTTAGTGTGGGTGTAGGCGTCACGATAGGTGTTGTTGTAGCGGCGGGATTATTAGTAGTTATTGGAGTAGATGTCGGAGTTAGAGTAGGTGTTGGTGTGGGAATAGGCGTTGGACTTGGAGTAGGTGTTGGTGTTGGAGTAGGTGTAGGTGTTGGTGTGGGAGTAGGCGTTAGACTTGGAGTGGGAGTAGGTGTTGGTGTTGGAGTAGGTGTTGGAGTGGGAGTGGATGTGGGCGTAGTAGGCGTTGGACTTGGAGTGGGAGTAGGTGTTGGAGTAGGTGTTGGAGTGGGAGTCGGAGTAGGTGTTGGCCTAGGAGTGGGAATAGGAGTAGGAGTAGGTGTTGGTGTTGGAGTAGGTGTTGGAGTAGGTGTTGGAGTAGGTGTTGGAGTAGGCGTTGGACTTGGAGTGGGAGTAGGTGTTGGGGTAGGTGTTGGTGTAGGAGTGGGAGTAGGTGTTGGACTAGGTGTAGGAGTGGGTGTTGCAGTAGGTGTCAACGTTGGTGTCATTGCTGGTGTCGCAGTAGGCGTAGCAACGGGTACATAAATCTTCCTAACTACCGCATTATTAACATCAGATATATAATAAGCACCACGAGCATAATCAATCACCATATGAAATGGGTTACTCATACCAACACTATCAATCGTTTTGTTATCCACATAACTAGCACCCAACGAATAATTACCAGCAAATGTACTAATGACATTTCCCGCCGTTCTATTCACCACTCTAATCACATTATTACCCTGATCACATATGAAGAGCAAATCATTCACGCTATCCAAAGTGATACTACTTGGCGAAGTCAATAACGCATTATTAGAGTAATTACCATCGCCGCTATATCCACTTTTAGCGTTAGAGCTACCCGCTACAGTATTGATGATCATGTTAGTTAAATTAACCACTCTAATGGCATGGTTGTATTGATCAGCAATATAGAGTAAATTTCTAATGGCATCCACTGCGATTCCACTGGGTGCATTAATGGCGCTATTAGTCGCCAATACTCCATCGGACCCTCTATTCGTATTTCTGTTACCAGCGATACGAGTCATCGTGTTATTAGCCTTATCAACTCTCCTTATACAATAATTCGACTGATCAGAGATATAAACGTAATTAGCGTCCACATCTACGGCTACTGGTTGGTTAAGTAAACTATTATTAGCTACTCCATTAGAGAAACCTGCTCCTCTTGTATAATTACCAGCAAATGTAGTTATGATTCCAGTAGTCCGATTGATAGCTCTTACTACATTATTACCCTTATCTGCTACATATAGTACGTTACTGTACTGGTCAAGACATACTCCGAACGGAGTATTGAACTTTGCATTTATTGCCTTTGAACCATCGCCCGAGTAACCAGAAGCGCCGGTACCTGAGAATGTAGCGATGGTGTTGTTGTTTAGAAAGATCATTCGAATCACGTTATTTCCCTTCTCTGCGAAATACAAAATATTCTCGACGGTATCGAGTGCCATTCCGAGAGGTATATTTAGGGTAGCGTCGCTCGCTGGACCTCGATCCCCTGTATAACCGCTACTGCCCTTTCCTGCAAACGTGGTCATGTATTTAATGGCCTGTATGGTTGATGATGTTGGCGTTGGTGTGGGAGATTGTGCAGGGGCTGAGGAGGTGGACGGTGGTGAGGATGATGGTGAAGAGGATGTGACCAATGGTGAGGATGTTGATGGCGAGGAAGTAGCTGACGGTGGTGGTACGGTTGAACAGGAAAATGTAGCGGTAATGTTGTAATCGTATGCGGCTATATCGCCTTGGATCATGTAAAAGTAGTCAACCACAACCGATATGATTTGATTGTTACCCAAATCGAACGTACTTGTATAATCGTTTGTAAAGTAGATTGAATCGCCAGCATTGTCTACTGTCAAGTTTCCAACTAAATGTATTGGGCGAGAAACATTTCGATTGATTGTTAGAATGGGTGTGAGATGGAAGGGGTAGTGTCCAACACAGTCGCAAGCGTTAACCACAAATTCACCGCTTTGTATGACTTGTGAGACGGATTGACCCGATGGTATGATTATGTTGTCCATGTTGGCGTAATTGTAAATAGCGTCGTTACCTCCGTTTGCTGTTGAGTTGCCGATTTGAAATGGTAGTTGTATTCTTGGACATGCATTTTCGGCAAGTACCCTCGTTCTTTTTTTGGGTTTGGGTTGATGTGGAATTTGATTGCTCTGCTCTGCATATGATAGTGAATAAATATCGTTTGTATTATGACCTATGCCATAAAAAGTACTAGTGTAGTGATCTAATATAATTCCCCTCTGAACAGAATTAATAATTTTATTAAAGAAAAACTTACAGAGAGTGGATGACCAGTATATCTGAATATATGTACAAATGAGTATGGTGTTGTTGAGGTATCTATTTTCAAAACTGCATTATCGCCGGAATTGTTTTGAATAAATATTAATGTATTCAAGCTTGAATGGTCGAATAAACCTCCAGTAATTCCGTACGTAGATGCGCGTAAAGAAATTTCGTATAGTTTTGGTGCTCGGTCATATTTGAAGTAATAAAGTGTTTTCGACGAGGTTGATGGTATTACAAAAAGTATTTTTTTGTTATAATCTACTGAAAGACTATGCTCCGCTGATAGCTTTGAAAAAAGTTGTATTTTGAGTAGCCGTATATTTGTTATAACTGATATGTCTAAAATCGCTAACATGTTTGATGTTGACGTAATGAATGCTATCCCTCTACTCTGGTCAATTTCAAAATGCGACAATTCTTTTATCCGACTTGGAAGATAGTAACTATATCGTATACCATAGCTTTGTGTATCCATTTCTTGTAGTATTCCAATTATTGAATGGGTTCCATCTGAGTAACCAAGTATAATGTTATCAGTGTTGTGATTGTATATTGACCCAAGTATGGTATATGAAGGCGGTATGTCTATTGACCGTGTAACAGAATACTCTGTTGCAATATCAATTTCTATAGAAACGAAGCCTTTTTTATCGTCTCTTCCAAAAACGTAAACATACGTGGGGCCTACAGCCGAACAAATTATATCAATGTTCCGCTTCAATCTAATACGCTGCTGTATCGTCGATATCGATTCTATATTACTCTGATTCAGCCGACTACTAATCTCCAAGAAGATGTTTAAGTGCTTTAAATTTTGGATGTATAATTGGGATGTACGAACGATACCATAACAACTGGTAGGTATACCTATTAGTATGTACAAGCACAACAGTATAGATTGTGCCCAGCGCATGCAGTCGTTGGTGTAGAAGGAATATTTTGAGCTTTTTACTCGATATGTAGAAAAACCCCATTTCCAAAAATAGATGAAGCTTTTTGCTTCCTAGTAATCCATATTAGCGACATTCTTTATTTGAGCCATACATTTGTGTTTGGTTTGAATGATATACATTTATCTAGAAGTTTTGTTTGAGTGTTACTAAGCATTGCAGATTTTCAATCAGTTCTGTGGTCAACCTTGTTTTATGGGTCGATCGGTGGAGGTGATTGTCGGAGCGGTAGCGACTAGTGAAGTGAAGTCTTAATTTCTAGATAAAAATCCAAATCGCCGCAGGCGATCCAGTTGACAGAGTCTTTATTGTAATATACACATGTGTTCTCTTCAAAAAACAATTGCGTAGCAGTTGGAAAAATAAACCAATACATTCATTATATTATGCGAAGCACTGTCACTGTGTTAATTATAATGTCCTCTCATTTTCGAACCTTCTTCTTGTAACTCCTTCCTGCATTGTATTTGTGGGAAGCGAAGCGGTCTATTAGTGTGTCCTGTGCTCTATAAGAACTTGTGTTATAAACATCAAGGGTGGTGCTGAGTTGCAAAATGGTACATAAATCAGCGGGTGAATTTGATCAAACACGATTGTAGATGATAATAACGCATGAGGGGTGGTGGTTGGTTGCAGGTAATCGTGTATCGACCGTTGATCGATTTGTCGAAGTTGGTTATGAAACTCACTGGATAGCGCAACTCCGTGCTCCTTCTGCAGCGCCTTTAGGGGTCACCTGTACCTGACAGATGATACGTAATAATTTGACAGTTTGTATCATTCACTTTTGTATCACGCTTTGGGGGTGCTTATTGAATCTACGGAAAGTGTCCGTACTTACATATCCAAGTAAACTAGCATATATGGACCTCTTCCAATCTTCTGGCAGCTCTGACATCTCCTTACTTTAAAGTTCCCAGTAATATAATCTTTGTAAAACATGGTTGAGTTGATGACGTATCGTTGCATAGGGTGGTGTGTATAATTATTAATGGAGGTAGTCGTGGTATGGACTTCCAGTGATTGAATCACCCATTATTGAAAAGAAAGTAATCGTTGTTTGTGGAGGTAGACTATTTATTAATGTCTTCCAGTGATTGTTGTGTCACCCATGATTATATTCTAATGGAGGTAGTCGTGGTATAGACTTCCAGTGAACACTAACTGCAAACTGTACACGTGTACACATCACCCACCATGAGGTCAACTTGATCCCCTTTTACAATCTTTATTTATAACAAAAAACCATCTAATATTGGTAACACATATAGATCACAATTGGTACTAAAACAAACAGAAATATATGCGGGCGATATAAGTTCCTATTTTACATTTTTCAAACTCCATAATCCAATCCTTCAAGTAACCATAATGAGGTTTAAATGAACAAATTAACAAAAGGAATGTTGTAGCATAAATCAGCCAATAGCTACCCTTCCATCCAGACCACCGTATAGCAATTGTAGTAAGTAATATATTGCCCTTCTTTTTCAAGTGCATCGCTATTTGTTAATAATAGCCATATTTGTCAAGTGCATGATAAAAAACAAAAAATAAATCTATGTTCGCCAAGTCAATCAAACATGTCAATAGGCTGTCTAGGGCATAAATTTAACTCGGCGTAGGTCGATCTTGAAACTCCTGTTAGGACCTCTAACTAAAAGGCCTTTGGAGACCTATAGAATCTCATGTATACCTTTGTTTTTCCAAAAACCATCTCACAAGGATTCAGCTGCGGACTGTAAGTTGGTAGCTACACAATTGTAACTTCTGCGAAGGTAAGTAGGAGCAGTATTGTTGGAAATGTATCCATTCTTGAATGTACCTTTGGTACGTATTGTCGACCATGATTTTGATCATGTCCGTCGTGGGAGAGATTATACCTTTGTACCAATTGTTCGATACAAGAACAATTCATATCTACTCAACTCAGATTTGAGCATTTATTTTTGTTATGCTTTTCAATTTATTCACCCTAAAATCTATTTAACTGGCGTTCTAGATTAAAAATGAGCTTTTACGCGGATATTTACAAAATAATAAAAATAACCTGAACTTGAAAGGTTTTAAAACGATTGGTACCAATCTAAAATTATTCCAAAACATTACCCAATGGTGTTAAACATAATAGTATCCGTACTAGTTCTTCTGCTTGTTCTAGTAAAAGTGTACGAGTACATCTTGAGAAGTCGATTCAGAGATAAAGAAGGCAAGATCATACCAGGAATCGGTATGTTTGATAATCTCTTCTACTCCCTGTCAAATGCAAAAACAAAGTGGAGGTACACAATGGACCAATTTGTGGATAAACATAGGATGCTTGGAAGCCCCCCAGTTTACTCACACATTAGCAGGACCTTTTAGCTTTTATGGATTGCAAATCCTGAAGATGCAAAGAAGCTCCTTACATCAGTTGTTACA
>JAOPGA020001659.1:0-36898 GCA_026419775.2 Acrasis kona | reverse complement strand
ACGCTTTAATGTGGTAATCATCATGTAGAAGGTCATATTTGTAGTCAACTGAGTAAGCACGTTTGGAAGACAAATAAGATTTGACAAAAAGACGAACAGATTTGTGTGGAACATCACCGTTACAAACAAGATCAAAAGCAAGGTGAGTAGGTGGACAGATATCACTGATGAGGTGATTCTTCAAACCAAGCTTTGCGAGTTTGTCAGCTTCTTCATTACCAGGAATGTTGGAATGAGCTTCAACATAGTTGAGGGTACATGATTTAACTCTCTTCTTTTCCTGGACAATTGCATGAAGTAGTTGGTTGTCACATATTCGTAACTGTTGTTCCACATTTACCAGCTTTTCATATGACTGTACAGCTTGAATGCCAGATAAGCAGTCTGTTAGTATAGTCACATGTTGGTCATCACGAGAGAGTTGCAAAGCACGGAGAAAACCAAAGAGCTCAGCTCTATAGTTGTTGATCACACCAGGAATGCGGCCGAATTCATGCTTCTTAAAATCAGATGCATTAACAACCGCATAAGCCGCAATACTTCTATCAGCGGTAGCAGAACCGTCAGTGTACCAGGTGACTCTATCATAGGTATCGGTAATGTCCACCTGGGATGGAGGGGAAAGGTTCTTTCTGCTGACTTCCACATAGTTATGATATTCTCTCTGATGGTTACCTATTTGAACTATTTTACAATTCCATTGTTTTATGGATAAACCACGCAGTGATGGATCGCAAGAGTAACCTCAGTCAGGTTGAATCAATCGCAAATGGAACAGCTAGAAGTGCATAYGTAGTGCCAAAGAAAAAAAGAAAAGTTAATGATAGAGACTTCCGTGCCATCACAACCGGTCTGTACAAGTCACTTCTTGGAAGGTCACAAGATGAATTTAACTTCTCTCTTGGAACATTTATCTTGATCAAGAACAACAGGGAGAAAAAACTACAAGAAACCWCAAAGAAGTTCCAAGATGTACTTGAAATTTTTAAACAGTATGTTAACAACATTGTTTACTTCTATAAACCTTAGTTTTGTTCCTACAAATCGTGTGGCATTCGAAAATTTTCATAYTYTAATCAAAACATGTGCAATTGGCACATTCAAAGATAAGATTTGCAGAATTCTAATTTATTTCTCTTTTGCTTCGTTAAAGTATACAATACGTGATGCGATTATATCCATAAGTTCAAGTTGTAGCAGTCAATTGTAGATAGATCGAGAGGAAGCAGTCTATGCTGACGATTACAACGACATTGAGAGCGACGAAGATGAAGATGAGGAACGAGAGAATGACCTAAGTGACACCAACTCTATCGACATTTCAAATTTCTACAACCAAGAAGCAATAGACGAGGAAGAAATAGAAATTGGTGGAGTTGAAGCTGCAGATCCAATAGAGCCAGTGCTTCCTCCAGAGGATGTAGAACCAACCTGTCATTGCAAAACCTTGTTGCAACCTACCTTGAACAGATTGGACACTATAAGATTAAAGCAGAAGAGTCTATACAATGCAAAAATGCTTGTCAATCCAACCACAAAAACAGCCAAGAAGAATATTAAGGAGGAGAACAATGTCATCATTAAGGACGTTTTTGACAACGCTGGAAACTACCTCGCCCACAAGGATTGCATTTTGAGTACTCTCAAGATTGCAGAGAGATGTTTGAAAAGATTGAAGCGCGTACGAAGGTTAGATTTACCCATGCACAAGCACATTGGATCTGTTCCGAATAATGCCATCACAGGAGCAACCATTAGTCAATTGAACGCCTTCATGCTGAACAACTCTGAGGTGAACGGATGCAAGAAATACAAGAAATTGAACGACTACAGAAATCGACAGTGATCAACATTTCGGCCCCCCCCCAATACACAAACACAGGAAAAAGTTCAGATATATGTGTTTGAAAAGATTCAGTTAGCTCTTAATGTCGGAGAACTTACTGGTGTAAGTTGCCCAACGTGTTGTCATCATTTTGATGAAGGTTGTTGTGATTACTCATTCGAAACTTCTCCATACACTGAATCAATTCAGGTCCTTTGATGATGCGTGGAGCGGTAGGTTTGCCCTCTTTCTCTCGGGTATCCACCATACAGTATTGTACGTGATTATTTAATTATTTAATTATTTATTTATAGTGACGCGCGTTGGGCAACTTACACCAGTTTCATTTGTTTAATTATAATAAAAGAACATAATATGACTACTGAAGTGATGATGGGATGTAATTATAATTCTGATATAACAGAAGTGGATATGTCTGAGGACGATGAGTTTGATTTTGAGACGGATATCAATCAGATGACACGTCAAATGGAGACCATTCACAAAAAAATGAAGGGCAAGCAGAAGGGTACCGTTGGCATGTCTGTGTCCCTAAATGTAAACACCCTAGTGTTGATGAACATCATACTGATAAGTCAGGTGTCAACTCAACACTACATGTTGCCATTGTCGCTACCTCCATTAGTAAGGAGTGCGATAATGACTCTAGTCGAAACGGACTACTTGGGCGCCGTTAAGACCCAAACATATACGCCAGTTTCTATAACGGGGTATAATTCTATACTAACGCGAGGATTGAAGCACACAATGCATTGCATTGTGACAGACGGTGTTGGTGCTGTGCCAGGACAAGAATACGCAGTATGGTTCGAGATAGGCGGTCATGTAGTAATCGTCCATCGAGTTGACATTCAGGCAGTGGGCAATCCTGCACTACCTGCTGCTGCCAACATCCCAAACCTCCCGGTATACCCAAAGCCAGTTGAGGTTACAGTCGCCTTCCCAGTTGTCGTAACTCACGAGTATGCTGGCTGTCTAGACACAGAGTACTTGTTGTTCAACACTGGTCTCCCAGTATTGTTAAGTGCGACGAATATACTTGGAATTCCAGTCGAGAAGGCGGCTCGTTTGGCGACTGATATATATCTTTTTAATAATTTGCCTTGGGTCAACGACAACTCCATTGCACCAGTGCAGCACGGATCAAGGAGCAGGTGCAGAGCGAGGTTCGACAACAACCTGGTGGATTTTTATGTGGAGCATAATATGCCAGGCGCTTTTTTTGTAGTAGTCCTCAGAATGCATCATGTCGGCTTCACCACCAGGGAGCACAGGAACATCAAGAACCAAAACAAATAAACATAAATTAAGTAAGAGGAGAAAACACACATTTACAAAAATAATATTTTAATCCTGTAATTACATCATTGGCCTTCCACGCCCTCTTCCTGCTTGCATCTGTTGATGTTCTTCTTGTTCTGATTTTGGATTCTTTACAGTCTCGTCGACGCTCAAAACCAAGTTAGCAGCCTCCGTCGCACTGGACAATGCATTCCTCTTGACCAAACTTGGTTCCCAAACAAAGCTCTTCAAAGTATCCGTAATTCCCTCGTTGTTAATGTCCACTCCATACCAAAGTCCATCCTCTTGGGTGTGCTTGTGTCTTAATTGATTCAAAATGTCGGTAGAGTCGAATCCTGCATTTTCCGCCAATTGTTGTGGGATCACCTCCAATGCTTTGGCATAAGCGTTGATGATGAGTTGTGATTTTCCTCTGATGGTGCGTGCGTAGTCGCGCAAGTAAAAGCTCAGTGCCATTTCGATGGCTCCACCTCCTGCAACGATTCTTTGATTCTTGACGGTCCTCCTCACGATCATGATGGCGTCGTGTAGGGAGCGCTCTGCCTCTGCGATGAATTGTTCGGCGCCACCTCTCAACACGATGGTGGCTGTTTTGGCATTGGGACATCCGGTGAAGATGTTATATCTCTCGTTGCCGACTTGACGCTCTTCGAAGGCACCGCACGAACCAATCACCTCCGGTACCACATTGTTTACGGTTGTTTGGACTTGTGCGCCTGTGGCCTTGCTGACTCTGTTCAAATCGTCCTGGGCTACGCGACCGGCACAAAAGATTTGTCTGTCTGCAAAGTATTGAGTTGCCAAATCACCAATGGCCAACTTGGAGAGAACAATGTTTGCGCCTGATGCAACAATCTTGTCCAATTTTTCGTAAATTATCTTCCATTCTGCATCGACGATGGATTGGTAGTCCTCTGGGTTGGTCAATCTGATCTCGGCATTGTCCTTTTCGGCCTTGAGTTCCAACTCAATGTTTAGCAAAATGATTTTGGCATTCTTGAAGCTCTTGGGTTGTTGTTCGAAACCAGCGTACGAGAATGTCTTCTTGAATGCAACCCCATCGACCAAGAATGAATCTTGCATGGCACCTCCTTGAACCTTCTTGACACCGATTAGATCAATGTTCAAATCTTCATCTAGCGACAGTACGGCATCAACGGCCATCTCTGCAAAGAATTGTCCTTGTAGGCCTCCAATCAATTTGGAGTTTAAAGTTGTGCCGGCGCAGTTTACCAACAAATCACGGGTGGTCTTGCTTCCGCTCTTGGTGATGTCTACTTCTAATTCCTTGAGTTTGTTTAATACCTATTGTTGTTAAAACACATACATCTCACATGGTGTCACACATACCAATGAAGCTGCAAGGCGGTAACTCTTGATGATGACTTGAGGGTGTACGCCATCTTCTACGAATTGCTTAGCCTCCTTCAAAAACTCACCCGCTAAAATCATTACACTAGTTGTTCCATCACCAACTTCTGAATCTTGTGATTTTGCAATGTCTACAAGTGTTTTTGCTGCGGGGTGGACAATATCTAAAAGTTTCACAATTGTCGCTCCATCGTTGGAAATGGTAGCCGTCCGTCCATCGTGCATAAGTTTATCCATTCCACGTGGGCCAAGAGTTGTCTTGACGACATCGACGACTGAGGTACAAGCATTGATGTTGCTTAATAATTGACCCTTACCCTGCGAAGTGTCTGTTCCATCACGAAGCAGGATAATACCGGGTTGCTGCGTTGATCGTTAGTTTGTGACGTTTATAGATCATTATTACCATCATGTGACTCATTTTCGCGTGGGCTGTCTAGGTTGTGAAAACTTTTAAGTTGACGATTGGTGCGGTGATCAAATAATTGTAACCGGAATGTGATTGTTTCCTGGTTGATGGGAAAATATGGCGCCATAGTCCGATACTTACATTGTATTTTATACGTACATTTAAGGATCCTATGAGTGGAGGATACGGTTATTCATTACCTAGGAATGCAATATATCTTCGCGCCAAAACAAGGATGTTTTACAACGGTCTATAATATTACCATTCGGAACTCGTTTGGATGCAGCAAGCGACAAATGATATGTTTCGCTTAAATAATCAATTGATCACACCAACAGTATACAATGGTCGTTAATGTTGGTTTGCAGATTGACATTTTGGTGACACTTATTACGTTTTGATCTGCATTGATTTATCCGGTCAACTTTTTTTTCGATCAAAACCAACAAAATGATCAGACACATAGTTTCGCTATGTGCGATTATAGTACTCATTTATGCTTATCCACCTCAACAACCCACTGCCGCTCTTTGGAGCTGTCTTCCAAACAACAAGGGACAACAGTTTAATATAATTGGTAACCAATTTTCAAATCCAAATGTTCCCGACAAGTGCTTCCAAGTAGACAATGATGCAACATTCTTTTTTAGGCACTGTACAGGAGAAGAATCTCAAACATTCGTCTATGACGCAACTACTTTGACCATTTCAAACACCAAGACAAAGAACTTCAGGTCCGCTCCAAGAAGTGAGAAGAATAGGCCCACTCTCAAAGCAAACAGCCTTTTTACTGATTCCAAAAAGACATGTTTAACTGCCGTGGTACCCAGTGCCGACAAGAAGTATTTCGGAACACCTGCTCTGTTCCTACCTTGTAAAGAGGGTTATGATTTTCAAAGATGGAAGTATGATCCAAAATCAAAAACAATAAAGTCATTAGCATTAGGTCTATGTTTAGACTATGCAACCACATGGCAATGCGACCGAAAAGATTCTCTCATTGCAGATCTTCCCATGTGCGATCGCAAACTCACATCCGAACAACGTGCAAAAGACATTGCTTCAAGAATGACGAATGAAGAAAAGATGGCCCAATTATTATCCATCGCACCTCCCATTCCAAGATTAGGAATAGCCAGATATGATTGGTGGAGCGAATCCCTTCATGGAGTAATGAGCACCGAAGATGTAGTCACAATGTTTCCACAAATCATCGGCCTAGGAGCAGGTTTCAACGAATCAATGTTTTTAGAGATGGCCAGAATCATTTCAACAGAAGCAAGAGCCCTAGCGAACGAAGGCATACAAGGACTAGATTACTGGGCGCCCAACATTAACATTTTCAGAGATCCAAGATGGGGAAGAGGACAAGAAACACCAGGCGAAGATCCACATTTATCGTCAAGATATGCAATTAATTTCGCAAAAGGAATGCAAGAAGGAAATGATCAATTCACAAAGGTGGTCACCACATGCAAACACTTTGCTGCCTACAGCTTGGAAGATTGGGGAGGTTACCAAAGGTACATGTTCGATGCCATCGTCGACTCGCAAGATTTGGAAGAAACTTATTTCCCAGCGTTCAAGGCCTGCGTGGTGGAAGGAAAAGTCAAATCAATCATGTGTAGTTACAATGCAATTAATGGAGTACCTGCATGTGCCGATCCATTCCTACTACAAACAAAATTAAGACAAGAATGGAACTTTAATGGATACGTCGTTTCGGATTGCGATGCCATTCAAAACGTTTATGATTCACATCACTACAGAAACACAACCTACGAAGCATGCGCAGTGTCCCTCAAGGCAGGAACCGATTTGGACTGTGGAACATTTTATGGCGCATTACCAAAAGCGTTGGAATTAAATCGCATCAATCAACAAGATTTAAATCTCGCCATCACTCGTTTATTCACGCAACGCATCGAATTGGGAATGTTCGATCGTGATTCGAATCCATGGGAATCCATCAAGATGGATCAAATCAATTCGCCACACTCACAATCCATATCGTTATTAGCCGCTCAAGAAAGTATCGTTCTATTGAAAAACGATCGACAAACATTACCCATCGATGCATCATCATTAAAATCAATTGCAGTGATCGGACCCAATGCTGATCGAAAGGATGTCTATTGGGGCAATTATCAAGGCAAACCGCCGTTCGTCATTACTGCTCTAGAGGGCATTCGATCCGATTTTCAAAAAGTGTCCCATGCGAAAGGATGTGATGTGAATTCAAATGACACCACTCACTTTGCAGAGGCAATCGATCTGGCCAAATCATCAGACGTTGTTGTTTATGTAGGTGGCATCGATCAACAAATTGAATCGGAAGGATTAGATCGTAAGAGCATTTCTTTCCCCGGAGTTCAATCGGAGTTAATTTCCGAGTTGACCAAAAACAGCAAAAAACCAATCATTGTCGTGTTGGTCAATGGAGGTCCCATCGACATTTCGGAATTGAAATCGAACGATAAAATCGGCGCAATCGTAGAAGCATGGTATGGAGGTCAAAGTGCAGGACGAGCCATCTCTGATGTGATTTTTGGAAAATACAATCCTGGAGGTAGATTACCGGTTACGTTTTATCCGAACAAGTACATTGATTTGATACCATTAACCAACATGAACATGAGACCTTATCCAGGAAGAACCTATAGATACTTGCAAATAGAACCAGTGTACAAGTTTGGACATGGATTGAGCTATACTACATTTAAAGTCACATCCCATCAATCCATCGACGACGTTGTGGAATTATATAGACCGGTAACGAGATGGACGTGGAAATTAAACGTGGAGAACGTTGGCGATAGAGATGGTGATTATGTTGCCATGGCATTTGCAAAGAGCGAAAGTGGAAATGATGATTTTAAGAATGAACATGGGACGTTGGTTGCATTTAAGAGGGTTCATGTGAAATCAAAAAAGAACATGACGGTAGAGTTGGAGCTTTCGAATCAAAGCTTTGAGAGATTTAGGGACGGAAAATTGGTAGTGAGCGCTGGAGATTTTAAGGTTACTTTGACTGGAACTCAACCATCAAATGAAGTCAGTGCAAGAATTAAAATTTTATAAAGATTTATTTTTCTCATGTTTTTGTTGTTGCTTTACAATAGAAGTTCTTGGCAACTTCGCCGGTACGATGAACAATTATAAAAAGAAACGTTTCGTTCGGAACCAACAATTACACTGAAAACAATGCATCCCATATTCAAGGTCCAGAAAGACCTAGCAGATGATATTCTATTGCAGATTTCAAACATCCAAGAGTCAGAAGACGTGGAATCAAAAGTACTTGCGCTTTTGAAGCGAGTACAAGACCTTAGGCGCTCAGAAATTCTTTTACTAAATCAAGTACTCCCTGAATTTCTAAAGATTTTACTGGACAACCCAGCACTGAAGAAGTCCCCGCTGGTAATGAGATCTTTTTTCGTGACATTTAGTAGGAAGAAGAGTTATTGTGGCTATGATATTGACTACTCTAAGCTATCAAACACAAATGCTCTGCTAGACTTATGCGCCTCTACAATAAACGAATCAATTATCAATGACTGCGAGGGCATTCTCGCTGTGATACGTATTATTAACCAACTAGAATATTTCACACAAAACTACAATGCTGTCATCTATAAATGCTCTGGTCAAGTATTGAAATTAGTAGATTGGCCATCTTGGGAATTTGCTGAGTTTGTGCACAAAGCATCGAATCCAATCAATAGCTCATTGTCTTTAATAAAGTCTTTTGTCAATAGGTTGTTTTGGAGTCCCAACACCTTTGACTACATATTGTTGTTAAAACCAATTTTATCAGGTACACCTCTTTACGAACATCATAGAGGTATACAACGTAATGAAAAGATCGTAAACGATATTTCTTTGATAAAGCTTGTAGTTATTTGCTTAAAGAAGAACATTAATCTTACGAGTATTGGATATGCGTCCATTAGTACTTCCTTAGCCATTAACAGCAGCTCATATAAGATGCATGAAATACTTAAAGAGATGCAGTCCAAGCACTCAATAAATGATGTGCAAGTTTTATCTGTTGTTGCAAAGTGTATAGAAAAGTGTCTTCCTAGTTATGACCAGTCAATTTATTTTTGGTTACTAAAGCAGTGTCAAGATGTGGGTTTTGATAAAATACAAGACAAGTGCTTAAAATCAATATTATGCATACAAAACAAAAGAGATTATGAACATGAAACAAACCATAGAGGACTGAGTGGCGTCCAAAAGAATGACCCCTTTTACCAAAACTTAAACGAAATTCTCATTAAAAGTATACGTGACCTACATGAACGGAGGCTAAAAGACCTTGATCCTGCTAGCGTAGACATACTTAAAGAAATTGATAATACTTGTTTTAAAAGATATCTTGTGTCTCCTAAATCCTTTTTAGTCGCTCATTTTAAGAAGTGGTTAAGCAACAATGATTTACCACAACACTTTGATCCTTGTCTTGTTTACTTCGTTACTTACAGCTTCAGTATGAACGGCAACGACTATCTAGCCCATAATAAAGCGATGAAGTGGCTAGACTTTATAGTGAACAATCACTCACAAGAGCTTAAGAATTTTCTAGATGAAAATAATTATTTAAAGAGACTATGGAAAGCGATACGTGATCATGATGGTACCAGTGTTAATCATTATATGTTTGTACCACTAGAATGGAGAAAGTTGGTTACCGATGATAAATGGAAGGCTATTTTAGAAGAATAACGTCAGAATGACATCATTAAATATTTTACAATTTGATGTAATTCATTTCATGTTCATCTTGACCATCAAGAATCAACAAGTTTGCTCGGGTAGCCGAACGGGAGGAAGTTTGAAGATGAATTAAGAAATGTGAAACCATTTTTGAATAAATTGGAGGCCTCCGCTCTCTGTGCAATAAAGTAATGTAAGATTGCAACACTCACTGTGCCTATTTGGTGATTCATCAACAAATGAACAAATTAAATGTTTTGCAAAAAGTTTATTTAGCCGCTTGTAGTAAATCAGTAATTTCTTTTTGTTGATGAAGTATCGCTAACTCCAAAGGTGTTGCATTAAACTCGTTTATCGCATTGAGATCACATTCTTAGTTGGTGAGAATTTTAAAAGGATTAATTCTTACGTTTTGTTGATAATAGATACTCTACTAATTTGACGTTTTGTGAAGATACAGCGTTGTGTAGTGGTGTGAACTTGAAGTTTGTTTTTGCCAAGACAGATGCACCTAATACTTGAGTTTGTGAACAATAATGGAACTTACCATTTTCAATCATAATTTTGACAACATCCAAGTATCCATTCAAAGTCGCGTAATGGATGGGCGTGTATCCTTCATCGTCCACTTTCTCAAGAGATTTTGATGCCCCACTCTTAAGTAGCACTATAGTAATTTGTTTAACTACATCAGGGTCCATAAGAGGTCTTGAGCATAATGTGTGTAAGGGGGTCATTCCATGATTGTTCTGCTCATTGAGAATTGATGTGTAAGAACTTTGCTTTAATAAATCTATTGTCGCTTTGAAATCAGCATGTCGGAGAGCCCTCTCTAACACATCTAACCTTTCTAGTTTGGACATGTCAAAATCTACAAATTGACTGTTACAAATCTTTACCAATATTTACGTAATGCGATACGGTCAACATATATCCAATAGGCTGCAATCTCAGGCCATATCACATGTAACTGTGACTAAATCTGACGTAAAATCCAAACAATTGAAGTTGCGCTGGTAAACACGCCCTGCAAATTGATAGTTCAATGTGTTGATACAATTGCTTTGACTCTTGGTTTTGAGCTGTCCTGAAAATCTAAAAGTAATACATAAACAACAAAGTAGTCGAGTACGGGAATAGATATAATGGAGATTGATTTTGACGACGACAAAAATAATAAAAGCAATTGTCGATCTCAACCTATCCTGCGATACTCCACATAAAAGAAGAATTTTTTTGGTGAGCAATTATAATTTTATGTGAAACGGCGCTCACTTGATACCATTCGCGAACATCTCTTCCTTATGAGAAGTGGGAAACAGTACCAAACAAAGAATTGTATCAATAGTAGTATGTGTTCGATTTGTTAGTAATAAACTTGCTCCATAGCAACAAATTTAAACAAGCTTGTTGAACATATACCAATGAGGGGTAAATGTACCTAATATGGTTAACATACGTCTAAACAGAGCCGATTGACGCATGACTTTTTGAACAGTAGAGGTACAATGAATAAACCGTCATCACACGTCATAAAATCATCAAGAAAATAAAAAACTGAATCGTTACAGAACAAGAATACTCCATGACTGAAGCAAGTAATAGTAACCTTTCCTACCTCATACAAGACGATGACATTGAGTCTATGATTAAAGCTCAGTTAAATATGGGGTATAACTCCTATGAGGACTACGGGCAGATAAACCAACCGGAGCAGTCATTTCACATAAATGTTGACAACTTGTCTGGTGTTCAGAGCCAACAACAAAACTACTCCCAATACCAAAACTACCAACAGCAAGACAATAACGGTTATTCCTACCCCTATCAGGTCCAAAGTGTGAACTCCCCTGCCAGTCCACAACACTTTTCCCCAAACTACCAACATGAGTATGGTTTCACTGAAACAGTATCCAACTACCAAAATGTAAACTACGTCCAACAAGCCCCTCAGCAATACATCCAACAGCAAGTGCAGCATAATAACCACCAATTCAACCAGAACAAACAAGGGCTGAATATGCGGTTCACAAGGAAAGAGAAGGTAGCCGCTCCCTACCCTTCAACTGCCATGTCGCCGGTTGAGCAGCTTACACAACAAGTAAGCGGCACACACTTCCTCTCGTCTCCAAGCGCTCCTAGTCCACAAACTTATTCAGCAGGCCCTTCATCCACAACCTCATATGCAACTCCGTTTGACATTGACACGGATAGCTTGTTTGATAATGAACAAGAGTTGTTCCCAAACTCATCACCATCAAGTGCTAACGTCCAACAAATGACAAGCACGTACAACAATGGTTTCCAACAACAACAAATGAGGAACAAACAACAGATAATGTTGCAGCAAATGCATCAGATGCAACAGCAACAACAGCAGCAACAACACCCTCAACAAATGCAACAGTTTCAACATCACATCGTCCACCAACATGGCGCCTCGCCCGTTGCAGGTAGTGAAGGCTCCCCGACAAATGTAATAGACGACATTAGGAACAACGTTAGCCCTAAGGCCACAGTCAATGGTAGAGCTAGGTCGTTATTGAGTCTAATTTTGCCACAAAGAAAAAAGAATCTTCAAATGAGGAAACAGTCTCTAGTGGAGGAAGAAAAGAAGACAGATTTTAACCCTACACTACTAAGGAGGACGTCAAATGACCATTTGTTTAACACTCAAATTGAAAAGAGGGCATCTGGTGAGGGGTCAGGTATCAACAAGGGGTCATTTACTAAAACACTTTCGAGACATGACAGTGCGCCCGTTATCGGTTCATTGACGGTTTTAAATAAAGCCAACAATGGAGACTCCGGTAATGTCAAATCTGATGATAGAGTATTAGTTGAAAAGCCTGTAGATAAGAGAAGCAAAGGGAAAGGAAGAGCGGTAAATCAATTCGTTTTTGTGTTAAAGAGGAAGAACAGTGGCAAAGTAAAGCAACAACAATAAGAATGTAATCGTATATAAATTATTTTAAAGTTTAAACTATGTGTTTTTTCTGTACTCGTATTTGTTTTGCTGTTGAAGGTTGATGGCGTTGATAAATTCTAGCAGATCGTTCTTTCGCAGCTTGGTTGTTTCGTAACTAAAGAAATGAATCGTTCTTTTCGTGAATTTGTTTATTGTTACATAGTCGTACGGGGCGTATCCATGAGGTCCTCAATCTTCAGTCTTTGCTCCTGTCCGTCATTATCTTATTTTGTAATTTAATCAACCAATTGTGAAATCCGGTGAAAAGAAATTTTTCTGAATTGTGAAAAAACTCTCTACGTCATAACACACGCAACATGTCAATCCCAAGCAGAAGAAAAGTAGTGGATGCCAAGGACCACTTATTAGGTCGTCTTGCTGAGGCAGTCTCCAAGGAATTGTTGTCAGGAGGTCGCATCGTAAGTATAAAAATGTATGAACTTTGAATATTGAACGTATCTTGTAGGACGTTGTTCGTTGCGAAGAGATCAGCATCTCCGGACCAATCAACAGAAACAGAGGTAAAATTGAATTGTCTTATAATGATGTGCTTACTTTATATTTTAGCCGTTTTCATGGATTACCTCCACAAGAGACATTTAACCAACCCAACCCGTGGTCACTTCCACTACCGCTCACCATCAAGGATGTTGTACAAGGCAATCCGTGGTATGATCCCATACAAGACCGAGCGCGGAGCTGCCGCACTTAGAAATTTACGTGTATTCGAAGGTGTTCCAAACAAGTTGGTCAAAACAAAGAGAGTATGTGTACCAGCTGCCTTAAGAGCTGCCCGTTTAAGACCAGGTGCGTCCATCACTCGTCTTGGTAACCTATCTGCCTCAGTCGGATGGAAGCAAGCTGCAGTAGTTTCCAGCCTTGAAAAGAAGAGAAAGTTGGCATCCGTTTTGTACTTCAGAAAGAAACAACAAAAGTTGAAGTTGTGGAAACAAGCTGAGAGCAAGGTTGCGGAAGGTGCTGAGTTCAAGAAGATCCAACAACAATTAGCCGCTCTTGGATACTAAACATAAAAACACATATTCATTTTATTTAATGATTGTCATACCATGTTTGTGTGAACCTGTTGTTAAAATGCATCCCTTTAATGTGATAATTAACCTTGCTGCTCATACTTCTTTAGCCATGCCCTATGAGAATTATGAATTTGTAGGTGGTCATGGAGCAACACAATAGTTCAAAGTATATATTTTTAATGTTTTAAATGTACAAACAACTTTAGTCATCTAGTATTATAACGAATACTTGAGTGTGGATTGCATCTCCTCAACCTTAAGAATTTCGAAACGTCAATCAAGTCTACTGTCCTCCATCTTTCTTGATTTACAAACCATTATTCCGTTCTTCATTGAGGTCACGATATTAGTCTAATGTATGTGCTATTTTGAGATCATCACGTGGTTTATGGATTTCCGTTATTGTTTTTATCTTCTCGGTGAAAGTTGACAAAGGTTCAACAAACATTCTGAAATGGCACCAAAGGCACCCCTTAACAAGAACAAGGAGCCTAAGCCGGTGGATCCGGTGACCGGTCTTACCGTCGGGAACAGGTTACCTTGTAAATGGAGAAATGAAGAGCAAAGTAATTAAAATTTTAAAGAATCGACTGACATTATGATAGGACTGTGCGAAATTATCGACATTAAAACAGTAGATGAAATTTCAAGTTATTATGTACATTATGTGGACTGTAAGGTAATAATCTCGACAGACACTAACAAAGAAAGTCGATAGACGTTTAGACGAGTGGGTTAGCGTCGATAAATTAAATATAGAAGCCTTCAAAGCGGGCGAGAATGGTGACCTTAACGGGGAAAACTCTCAACCGGGCACAAGCAAACCCTCAGGACCAGACGCACCTTCCGTCGTCGGAGAGGATGGAGGAGCCAAAGTAGAGAGAAAAGTCACGCGTAACATGAAGCGGAAATTCAACGAAATGAATCACGTCGACGAGGCCGAGCACGATCCACAGACGGCAGCTCTAGAAAAGGAACACGAAGAGATCACAAAAGTAAAAAATGTAGAAGTTATAGAGTTCGGCAAGTTCGAGGTTGACACGTGGTATTTCTCTCCCTACCCCGAAGAGTTTACAAAGGACACGAGCAAGCTGTACATTTGTGAATTTTGTTTAAAGTACATGAGAAAGAAGAAGACGATGGAAAGACACAAGTTGAAGTGCGACATGAGACATCCACCGGGAGATGAAATTTATAGAGACGATAACATTTCCTTTTTCGAGGTTGATGGAAAGAAGCAAAAAATTTATTGTCAAAATTTGTGTTTGATCGCAAAACTATTTCTGGATCACAAAACATTGTATTATGATGTCGAACCATTCTTGTTTTACATTTTGTGCGTTAGGGATGATTTTGGCTGTCACATGGTCGGTTACTTTAGCAAGGAAAAATTCTCTGCAGAGGACTATAACCTGGCCTGCATCTTGACGTTACCTCCTTACCAAAGAAAAGGATACGGTAAACTGTTGATTGCCTTCTCGTACGAACTAAGCAAAAAGGAAGAAAAAGTAGGATCCCCAGAGAAGCCACTATCCGATCTAGGCAAGCTGAGCTATCGGAGTTACTGGAAGTACGTTCTGTTAGACATCCTCAGGAAGCACAAGGGCAACCTATCCATCAAGGACCTCAGCAAGTTGACCTCCATCAAACCCGAAGACATCATCTCCACTCTAAACTCTCTCAATCTACTAAAGTACTGGAAAGGACAACACATCATATCCGTCACCCCCAAAATCATCGACGACCACGTCAAAAAGACATCCAAACAAGAAATGGACATTGAACCATCGAAATTACATTGGACGCCATTCCCAATTACAAAAAAGTAAATTGTTTATTGTGGTAATTGCTTTTGCACTTTTCCAGCTCTTAAAATCTCGTCAACATATAACAATTGAGTGGCAGTAAAAGTGGCTGCTTCTAGCGTCTGTTCCTTGACCTTGTAGTTATCAAAGATGCCCTCTTGTACGGGATCGATCACGTCTCCAGTGTAAATGTCCAGTCCAGCAATCTGTCCGGCCTGGTGCACCTCCTGCAGAGCAATGATGCTGTCCTGCGCATCGAACCCAGAGTTTTGTGCCAACGTCTTTGGGATCACCAAGAGCGCTTCCGCAAAGCACCTGACGCCCAACTTGGCTCTTCCTTCCACAGTGTTGGCGTACTTGATCAAGTGATCGTGGAGCGCAATTTCGAACGCACCTGCGCCAGGCACCACGACGTCGTCTTCTATCGTGTTCTTTACCGCACGAAGTCCATCCCTGACTGCGTCCTTGACCTGCGCGATGGTGTGCTTGTTGGGTCCCTTGATCAAGATGGTGCAGCTCAGCGGGTTCTTGACGCCTTCCACAAATGTATACTTTTCTTCTCCCAGAGTGACTTCGTAAACGTGCTCTGCGTATCCCAATACGTCTTTCGTCAAATCCTCCAACGCATTCACGGCCACTCCGCCGCATGCCAGCGTCAACCTCTCCATGTTTCTTCTCTTGGCACGACGCAGGGCCAATATGCCCGCCTTGGCCAACAAATCCAAAGAGATGGGATCGATTCCCTTTTGATTGATCACCACAAAGTTCTTGTCCTTGTCGTCTCCGCTGCACACTTGCTTCTTGAAATCAATAATCTTTTGTACGCGATCGTCGGTGACCTTTCTTTCCTGCCTGACTAGTTTCTGACGCTTCTCTGCAGAGTCCACGCTGAAGGTGGATGCCACTTCTGATTTTTCGTACTCCAACGAAACGTTGCACGTCAGGATGAAACAATCCTTGACGTTGGTCTTCATGTCCGGATGACGACTTCCGTGATCCAATACGAGTCCATTTACGAATCGCGTCTCGCTGTCGGTCTTGTGTTCCATGTGCATGATTTCGACCATGAACAAATCAATTTCATTTTCCTTCTTGATGACATTGATGGAGTCCACTACAATGTCTGCAATTTGGTCGGCTAGTTCTCCGCGTAGCTTTGTTCTTAATGCAGTCTTGGCGACATTGTTTAATACTTCGCGGTCAATTTTTACATTCTTTTTCATTTGTTCCTTGTATGTGACCAAAAAGTTACGTGCCTCTGCTTTTGCTAGGTACAGACCTTCAATCAATACGGATGGATGGAGGCCCTCTCCCAAGAAGCGTTGTGCTTGTGTTAGCATTTCACCAATTAGCAATACGATCGTTGTGGTTCCGTCGCCGGTCATGTCATCTTGTGCTGTGGCTGTGCGTGCAATGAGTGCGGCTGTGGGGTGTT
Organism: Acrasis kona; assembly: GCA_026419775.2. Lineage (NCBI taxonomy): Eukaryota > Heterolobosea > Eutetramitea > Acrasida > Acrasidae > Acrasis > Acrasis kona. Next base: position 20,009 of record JAOPGA020001659.1, on the reverse strand, counting down.
GAATTTGCTAAACAAGTCAGTTGGTGTCAACATGTACGTGTGAATGTTACCATGTCGTGTAAAAGTACATTTCCATCCTTGGTTAACCTAATGTCTCCCGCTCCACCAACAAGCCTTTTTTAATGTTAATGGTTCATGTGTGTTTTTTAATGTTTACATTTTCAAGGTTCCACGTGGACCCAAGTTGCTCTTCAAGATGCCAAGCAATGATTGCGAGGCACTGATGTTGATCGCTAGTGCTTGTGATTTCGATGCAACCTCAGAGTTGTTGTTGATCAACTGTATGGACATGATGGCAGTTTATATGGAACAGATCTCTTTGTTGCCGGAACGAAATTTAAGAAGGGTTGGTTGACCCGTGGCTTGTGAAATTCCGAAGTAAGTTTTGGCGCTCAGTTGGATTGCAATAGTTTTGTAATCAGTACAAAAAACATGTCGTTTCGTGAGCTTAGAAGTTTGTCAATGTTTTTATCTAGCATATTAATAGACTATAGATTTCACGGAGATTATGCGTGGCCTTGGTTACCCTCGATTGATATCCATGGAAAACTTTAGAACACCAAACTTTATTTTGGTCTCTGACGTATTGTATTGGTTAGTGCAGAGGTACTTTTGATATTATTTCAATGCTAAACAAAAAAAGATACGATCCCAACGTGGACATTCCAGATTCCATAACAACAGAGCAAGACCGTGTCGTTTTTTTAAAAGCCATCGCACAACTTGTGGTTAGTAGAATTAATTTGCAAAGTTTATAAATTTTATCAGTATTATAAAGCAAGGATAAAGTTAAACATTAAGAAGTTATACGGAGCTGATGGATATGCTGTCAAAGAATTATTAAAAATTGCAGTGGTACTAAAAGATGCGACGAAAATCGCCACTGTTAATAAAGAGGTAGAGGATGAAACTACCAGCGCAAACAGAGATAGATTTCAAGATAATGTAAAAAACATTCGTTCTTTGGCGACGGAGCTCACTGAAACTGGAACAGAACTTCATAATTTGCTAGAGGAAGAGCTCACGCTTCGAGTAAGTTGAAGAGATTCATACCAACTAACATTATTAAGAAAGAGAGACAAGATGCAGTCTCTTTACCACACAGTATCGATGATATAAAAAAACTAATTGCCGACAAGAACAATGAGGCTGGGGAAATGATTAATAGTTTAACAGAGTCCATAGAATCACTGCACAAGAACGAGGAGACTCTGATAGAGAAGAAAAATCGTAGGTACCACGAGCTAGAGGCTACGAAGAAGAGATATAACTTGATGAAGAATTTCAGACCTGCATTCATGGACGAATATGAAGCAAAGGAAAAGGAATTACAGAAATTATACACGTCATACGTAGAGAGATATAGAAATATTGAGTATCTCGAAAATGAATTGGAAAAGTACAGGAAAGCCGAGGCAGAACAGATTGAAGCTAATAAGAGGAGGTTGGCCAATGTTCGTAAGAGGTTGTTAGAGGAAGAGAAGAGAATTATGCACGCTGATATTTTAGACTCTGACGAAGAGAACACTGGCAATGCAGCTCAAAACAAAGGACAAGGAAATGGAGCAAATAGAAATAGACCAAGAGCAGCAAGTGGAAGGAGGCCAGCACAAAGGACAACAGGACCGGCTAATGGTAACAACCAAAGGCCCATGAGAGTTAACCCCAATGGTAATGGTAGACCTGATTTGACTCAAATGAGGCCTCAACAGCAGCCAGTTGTGAAGGGAAACATGTATGGTGATGACGATACGGAGGATGAAGGCAGCACGGAGACTGGTGAATATGAAAGTAGAGAGAGCAATAATAGTGAGGAAAGTGAGGAGTCTCAAGATGATGAGGACGAAGATGACTCAGAGGATGATGGCGAGTCAGAATCGGAAGATGACGACGATGACGGAAACAGAATAGATGATTTTTAATCTGATGTCTCTGTAAATTGAAGCTTGTACTATTTATTGGTAGAATTTTTTGATCGGCAATAAAATGTCAACTATTATTTCCAAAAATGGTATAATTCATTTCTTTACAATCATGAACTCTCCTGATTTCTCAACCGCCAAAAGTTGATCTGACAAGATTGTGAAAATAGAGATGTTCAACGTCGCATTTGCTGCTCTATCACTGGTATGTGTCATATTAGTGTTGTACAATAGATCCAAACAAACCATACCCGCCACCTCAGGCGAGTTCAAGAGATTCCAGTTGATATATTTGGTACCCTTCTTCCTTATGACCGCGTCAGATTGGCTCCAAGGTCCATTTGTTTACGTCCTATACGAATCATACAACTATGGTATTGAGGACATAGGACTACTGTTCACTGCGGGTTTTGGAAGTTCAATGATATTTGGAACCTTTGTAGGGTCTCTATGCGACAGATTGTAAGATTTGTGACACTAAATTTATTAACATTATAAAGTGGAAGAAAGAATTGCTGCTTGGTCTACGTTGTTCTATATACGATATCTTGCATCACTAAGCATTTCTCTAATTTCTCTGTGCTCATGCTCGGAAGACTTTTGGGAGGAATTTCCACTTCCATTCTATTCTCTGCTTTTGAAAGTTGGATGATATCAGAGCATTTTAGCAGGGGCTTTGATAGCGAGTGGCTCTCTTACACTTTCTACTTGCAGGTACGCAAATGATTTAAAATTCCAAAAAGTTTTATCTTTAAGAGCTTTGGTAACAGTATCGTCGCCATTCTATCAGGAATCGCCGGAGGATTGGTTAAAAGCGCTTTTGGAACCGTGACCGCTCCATTCGACGCTGCAGTAATCCTTTTGATCATTGGAGGTGTCGCCATTGCACTCTTATGGAAGGAGAACTATGGAGATTCAACCGGAGAGTTTGGGGCTAACTTTGTTAACGCCTATAATGCCATCAAAAATGGTAATTTTTGTTTTTCATCTTGATTAACATTTAGACGCTAATGTTCTTTGCTTGGGAGTGGCTCAATCATTCTTCGAATCAGCAATGTACATTTTTGTGTTCATGTGGACACCTACCATTGCGCCATTGTTCGAAGAGGAACTCAACCATGGTCTCATCTTTGCATGCTTCATGGTTGCTGCCATGATTGGAAGCAGCGTTTACAATTTGACGTCAACTTTCTACGCCAAAGAAGCAATTCTATCGTACATGTTCCTTGTATCGGCTTTGAGTTTCGTAGGACCAATTGCTATTAATGTAAGTTCCAAAAACATTTTGAAAAGCAATTAACATTTTATAGAACAGGGAAATAATCGTATCAAGCTTCTTGTTGTTTGAGGGATCAGTTGGTGTCTTTTGGCCAAGCATTAGTACGTTGAAGGGAATTTACATACCGGAGGATGTGAGAGGAACGGTCATGAACTACTTTAGGTTACCTACAAATTTCTTTGTGGTAATTATTTTGAACCAAGTCAAGAAATTGTCCACTCCTATTGTATATACATTGTGCGCTGCTTTCATGGCAGTAGGCTTCTTGGCATCATATTATGTCAAGTCAAGAGCAGAAGAGAGGAATCACATTAGTAGGTATTCACCTGTAGTAGTCCCAGAAGTTGAAGTTGAAGATAGACCATCCCAAGAGACGCATAACGCATAATGTATTTGTTTTATTAAAGATGATTTGAAAGGTGTGTATTGGATAATCTTGTTTGATCAACAGAATAAAAAATATAATCAACATGTCGATGATGCTTTTAATTTGGTTTTCGTTCTTTTACGCAATGGCAGAATTATCACTAATGTTCACCGATTACATCATTCATAGAAACGACAGAAATCGCAAGCCACTTACACCACAGATTTTTATAAAAAAAGACAAGCAGGTCTGCCTGTAATCTGTTTTGATTTTTGCAAGTGCCTAACTCCGTTGTGCGAATCCAACTACGAAAACACCGTTCCATGCAACGTTCAGACAATAAAACGTTAAATTCTCAAGTGTATAAAATTGAATTGTTTTTTTATTTTTCTATAGGTACCTATTTACATCAGAATGATTGTGTATGTTTCAAATGCATTGAATGACCGGGAAATAACGACCGCAAAGGTGTCAAGTATTCAATAGAGTTCTGGTCCGTACTACGATCCAGATTCATTGTATTTACATCTTTCATCATCATGTTTTGCGAATGTCCATTCTTTGTTATTTTACACATTTGGTCCTGAGCGTATCTTAGTTCGTTCATTGATTTTGACAAAGCGTCTTGCATGTCATCAAGGGGGTTGTATAGCATCCTTTGTTCTGGGAGAGATTGAGTTCTCAACAAAGGTCTTGGGGAGGGAGATGCAGTCCTGACTCGTTTGAATTCGAGACCTGCATGTTGTGATATATCGGCAGTCCTCTTTCGAGCAAAGGCTCGACTGTTTGGAAGAACAAATTCTGAGTCCTCCTCGTGGTCTAGTAGGTTTAAACTTGAGGGGTCGTTCTTGATAGCATCTATTGATTGTTGGAGCATGTCAATCTCTGATTTTAGTGTGGCGGATCTGTCTGTTGATGTACATTTATCCATTGATATTTGCTTTTCGTGTATTTTCCCATAAATTGATTGTATCTTTCTGTAGGGCCACCTAGGAATCCCACTTTGTCTGCATACTCTTTTGAGTTGCGTCAGTGAAATTCCCATTAATGCTGCAACGGCCTTGATTGGCATCTCGAAATATTGTGCAAGTTCCTCCCTAGTCGGTTGCTTTTCTAGCTCCATGTAGCACTGTTGTGCGCGTGTTTGTTCAAAAACAAAAGTTGTGCTGTTATTTTCTCAGTATTAATAGATATTTTGGACCCCTCGGTTGAATAGTTAAAAACAATTCCTAGAATGGCAGTTCCTTGTCCTGGATTTAGACATTTCCCTTCGAATCTAATCGGATATTGAGCCCCTCACTTTCAGCGCACCCAGTGGAAAATACTACGATAGACAGAGGGCGAGTTATTGCACTCAATTTCTCTGTTCTGTGCAGATGAAGAACACCAAAGACTCATTGTAAAAAATTGGGCCCCTCACTGCGGATTGAAATAAACCATACATCGACTTTTTAGGACAGATATTCGAAAAAATATAAACGCAAAAGTGAACAACAGAAGTGAAAAATTAAACACTGATATTTATGATTGAGTTGGTATCTCATTGGCCTCTGGTATTGTTGGGATCTTTTCTGGTATAAAATCTAGAGGATCAATTTTATCGTGGTCACTCCAATAGCCCTTGTTCCTCTCAATGTGCTTCATGGTAAAGGCCATTTTTGGCAACAATTTAATAAAGCTCTTGTACATCGGCTCGACAACATAGTTACAGAAAGCAATTTGACCCTTTCCAACGACTGCTGTTGTTCTATCCATCAAAGGAGACACGGTAACTTTCAATTCCTTCTCACGATCTCCTTGTGACCAAAATTCTACGTTGATAACATCAGTCCACTTCAAATACAAATACAAAGGACGAGCGGGATTGTTCACATCGGAGATCTTTATAGACATTTGCATGGCAAGGATAACATCTTCTCTAGTCTTAAAGTCGGTGTCAATTTCAAGACGAGATTTAAATCTTCCAACAATTTTGGCATGCTGACCCATATCTGTAGCTAACAACAGTTCTACAATGGTATCGCGAACACCTAACCTTTGTTCGTGACTAAGACCACACAAGATGTTGTACTGAGGATTTCTCATCAACTCGAACGCTTGTGCGCAGTGATGACTTTCGAGTACAGCTCTATCGTTGTACAATGTGGCCAAGTAGGATTGAGTATTGATCTGGAAAGCATTATTTAGACCAGGATGATCATAGTCATGAATCATTGCAGCAATCAGGGCAGCTAAGACGTCTTCATCAGTTAGCATTTGACCAAGACCTCCTTTATAGATAATGTAGTGGAGAACTTGAAGCACGTCAGCTGCGTGCTTAGCGTTATGGTAAGGATTAGGATGATAACCAGATTCAATTTCCCTCAAGAAATTGACGAGAATGTCCTCGGGGATATTAAATTTGTTAAGCAGGTCGTATTTAACGAACAAAGTATATCCTGTAGTGAAGAGCGTTCTGTCCTCTGTCAGATCGCTCAAGGCGAACACGTTAAAGTCCCAGTTGTCTACTTTATCAAACAACAAGATGATGTCATCTCTGATCTTTTCTCTACTAATGTTGACGCTACCACTCTTGATGTTATCTCCTGATGAGGGCATCATGGGCACAGCTTCCTTTTTAATCATTCCGCGCTCGTTGGGCTTGGAGAATTTGTTCTTTAAGTGTGACACTACTTCCAAATCCATTTTCGACTCAACAAAGGATGGTATGGCTGGGTTGTGAATCTTGTCCCTTCCTAGAATATTGACAACCATGTTGAACCTCGCTTTTTCAGTTTCGGTTAATTGGTTGTTCGAAACGAGCTTCTGTTTTAGTTCCTTCAAGAATCTAGCAATGCGCTCAGACGGCACATTAATTGCCTCATCGTCAATGTCGTCACTAATTCCCTTGATGTCATCTCCAGCCGATTGGTTGTTGTTCGCCTCTTGTTCTTTTTTGACGTGTTCGTCCCTTGATATTCTTCCTGCGTGTTCCTCTTCTCCTTCATCATTTCCGTATTGATTTTCAAGGGCCAAAATTTTTTCTTTGTAGATTTTTACTTGCTTTTCCAACTGCTCCACTTTTTCGGCTGAGGCAGTTTCATTTCTGATGCTGTAGAACTCAAAGAACGGGAACAAGAATACATTCGCCAAATTGTCAAAGGCATTTGCGACCTTCTTCAACTTCAAAGTTAGGGCAGTCCTTCCTAACGTAACGAAGTTTAATTCAATGTTGAAGTTGCAAATTTGTTGGGTGTCGTCCAAGTCTTCAAAGTTTAGTGTAATCTTTTTGTTGAAGAATGCATGCTTCAAAGAAGAGAAAAAGTTCCACCAGGAAATGGTATTATTTACATCTGCAGCTTCTCTCTTTGAAGAGTTAATTAATCATTATTCACAAGCTTACAATTTGTTGAAGCTCTTCTTGGCTAACTTGCTTTTGATAAAAGTTTTCTCTGGTATCTGTACAGGCAAATATTACTGAACTGAAACTGGAGTTCACGTGGGCAGTACATAAAAATTTGACTCCTCCAACTGTTGTCTCCGAAAACAATTTGGGGAGGGTCGCAAGATACGAATTGAACCGACCATTAGTAGATGCTTCATCTATGATCGCATCTTCTTTAACGCACTGGTTACCCATCCTCTACTTGATTCTAACTATTTGCGGGAAAGTATTATCCGACCGTAGTTTTCAACTTGTCAACCTAATTGTTGGCGTGATGTCTTACAACCTAAAAGGAAAGAAACAAAAGTCTTTTTAGTTCGATTGGTCACCAATAATCAAATTTATCTAAACTAACTACAGCAGACTAACAGATATTTTAAGCTGGCAATTGAAATATGTTTTATTTTCTCGCATATGAATTGCTCTAATACTCATTTTTGTGGACCATTCTATAGGTTCGTACTCCAGGGTATTGCATATCAATCCAATTGGAATTAATATGAACTCTATATCTATTTACACAGCCTTTTCAAATAAATCTGTCTGCTTCGCTTCTGGTCTCAACATCGACTAAAGATGTACATCGCACTCTGACTACAACCACTAGTGAGCACTATCTATTTAGCAGTAATAATGACCTCTACTGTGATTTTTATTTTCGGATGTGGCTCTTCATAGGCACTCTGAACCTAACAAAAAAACAACTTAGACTTTACAAAAGACTACGACTATGATTTTAAAATAAGTTTACTCAGTCCCCTCGTCATCAACGTCCAAACGATCACAATCAAAATCGGCCATATTCAGAGCGTCATTTTAACCGCACAACAACTTCACAGACCTGTTCAGAGCGTCACGTAGTTGTTTCGTCGTCTAACGACTTTGATTGCGCATCTCTATGTGCTCTAACGATTTCTACATCAGTGTGCATCCATAAAATACAATACCAGCATCTTTGTATTGGAGTTTTACAAAAGTGATTAGAAAGAGTAGTTTCTGTCATTAATTAGACGGATTACCGTCTTTCACTAGACCAATGTCTAGTAATTTTAGGTAACCCATCTCGTCTATTCCAATATCTTATTGCTCTTTTCAACTGAAACTTTACCCCAAGATCCTTCCAACGACCATCAACACTTCAAAGTCATTTGGTGTGGGCTCTCCTCGGTAAAATTTCGGTATACGGTTCTCCACTGTCGTTATTCGTGACGCATTCATTTGCTGGATTGTTGCACCTCAGATTTCAGTTGATCAAAATCGAGCTTTTCCATGGCCGCTGTGTTGTTCTTTTCAATTGTGTTGTGGTGAGGTGCAAATGGTGTTCCAATTTTGTATTCCGATTTGTAAAGGTTGAAAATGATACTACAACCTTAAATTTACCTTCATAATCGATTTTCATTTGTCCAGGGATGTAACTAACCCTGATGTGCAAATTGCTAAAATAACGTTGTAATAGACCAGAAATATATACAATAAAATGCTGCTTGCTTTACTTCACAATAATGAAGTTGAAAGTGGCCATCTGGTCAATAATGCGTTCATACTCTTGTTTACAATAATAATATATTTAGTTTGAAAAATACAACGGATTGTTCTTTGCTGATGAAAGATATTAAATTAACATGTCACATAAAAGAAAGCATGACAATAACAAAAACATCTTCGATACCGGGACTACCGTATGCTATTTTATCGAACCCGGGTCTAGAGAGTGAGAGTCTCTCATCCTACATGGTAGACGAAAACCACTGGACTATATCGAAGTTATGTAAAATATATTACCATATTATTATATAAAAGTGATATGAGAAATCTTCATCTAAATTCTATAACAACACTTGAACAGAGATCTCAAGACATCTCTGAATTATCTTGGATGTATTTGTCTTGCTCTAACTGAGAGTGCTCACTCTGTTCTTTTGGTTGTGTATGTATTGATAAATCTTGTGGTCAGGGATGATTGGTTGTTGCTTTTGAGCTTTCTGGCTCTTGATAAGTAATGTTATAGGAGGAGCGACGGCGTAGTCGTGCGACGAGCTCACTTTTAAGAATTATTTGGCACTAAATGGTCTTGTATATGGTAAATGAAGTATGGTCACTTAAATAAAGTTATCAATCATCAACAATAATAATAAAATTGTTGGTTCGGCTCCCAACTTATGAATAATTGTTTCTAGACGGTTCGGCTCCCGTTAAGCTTCGTATAAGTTCGGCTCCTTATACGGTAAGCATACTGGTTCGGCTCCCAGTAAAAGTATGCTTACTGTGGTGTATTGTGAAACCATACATAGGGTCTCATAGCCGTCCCATTGGGCCGGCGCATAGTTACTTAGTATGATGTCATATACGATGTATGGTTGACTCCATTTCCCCTTTGTAATCACAATACCAAGCTGCCAACCAATGTTCAGACACAAACAAGATGATGATCCAACAACTGACCCTAATTATTTGGTAAACATAACTGTATATGAAGATGATATTTATCAAGGATTGACTTTCAAAACTCACGACAATGAGCAAAAGTTTTACGTCCAAGATGAAATTTTTGGGGTATTAATTCCAACAATACAACAGTTGGTAACATTATATGGCGAGGAATCAACTGCAATAGATGATAAGGTCGATCCAATCAATTGGCTCGCCATGCAAATCATGAGAAACAACACAAAACATAATTCAGAATTAAAAGATCACCCATACTATCGACTATTAAAAGAGCACTGTGACAAAATTCGACCAACTATTGAAGAGGGTAGAAATCGCAAAGCTAGGCTGCTCCAACAAGAAATTGATGAGAAGAGGTATAGACAGGAGGAATTGGAACGCAAAAAATTGGAGCATGAGCTTTTGATGAAGCGAAAAGCCGAAGAGGAGGAGAACAGAAGAAAGCAAGCAGAGCTAGACCGTATAAAGCGAGAAGAAGAGAAGGAAGAGAGAAGGAGAGCTGAGCTAGCTAGAAAACTCAAAGAGGAAGAGGAGGCACTTCTTAAAATGAACCAGGAGGATGCCAAAAAGAAGCTAGAAGAAATAGAGAGAAGGAAGGTAGAATTGAGGGAGGCTGAAGAAAGAGAGTATAAGAGAAAGATGAATTCTATTTTGAAGAATTTGGATTCTGATACATCTACAGTAGTTTCAGCAGCAGAATTGCTGGATATTTATCAAAAGGTGGATTTCATTTTACAAAAATATATTCTTACAAAAATAGTATGCTCGGTTGTTGCAGGACCTACTTGGAGCGACTGTGTACTTCGGTAAGGTTTTGAAAAACAAGAATGTGATTGAATTCGATGTGCCCCCGAAAAATGTTCCTGAGGAAATTACGAGCACCGTAATGATGAGAGGAGAGGGAGTTTCATTCAAAGTTGTAGACAGTAAACAACGAGTGCGAGTACCAAATGTATCTTTGGAAAAAACAGTGAAGATGTTATCAACATCAAGAAGATCTGGTTTAACCGGAGAGTTATTGGTCGAACCTATATTGGGATTGGCTGGGGTGGTCAGAACTTTTTACGTTGACAGGTCCAATAAAAATCGTCAAATCACTGATGATGAATTAAATTTTATTGGAGATGTTAGGGCACTCTTAGAGTCTGCTGAGAAGGAGGTTGCACTACAGGAGAAGTTGCAAGTCATAAGAAAAGTAGCCGCAGAGAACTTTAACTCTAACAAGGAAGTTGTTTTCAAAGCTGGTTTAGAACAACTTTTGTCTGGTAAGATTTTTACGTTACATTTAGTTAATTTACATAATAGTCGTGCCTGAATCCAAACAGGCCTTTGCAGGAGATGTTGATGCCGGCGTATTCAGTGTTGAATGTATTGCGGCCGTCCATGCGAATGAAGATGATGTCTCATTGGTGTTAGGAAGAACGGTTGAAAAAGAAAAAAACGAATCATACTTCCATGTTCTGGAAAAGAAAGAAATCACTACCGCCATCAACGTTTCAAATGCTGCATTCTTCGACTCTGAAGATGGTAATCTGATGCTTTATTTTATTTTACATTATTACAGACCAAAATATCCCACATGGCGATAGTGCAATTGTAATTCCTATAACAAATGAGAGTACAGGCAAAGTTGTTGCCGTCATAAACATTGACGCTGCAATTCAGCTTACACAAGAAGAAAAGGAACAAGTTGATAAAATTGCAAAGACAATAGGAAAGCTCACTCAGGAAATTGATGTGAGGGAGAAACTTACCAGCATATCAAACAGCGGTATGAATTCGTTTCTTGTCTAAACTAACAAACTTAGCGTTGGAATGGATAAAGTCAACCACAAACGCCAAAAGTGCATACTTTGGAATACTTCAAGATGACAACACCATAAGATATGTTGCAGCAACCGAAGGAAATGAAAACATGATTGGAAGAACTTTAGAGAGAGGTTCAGGAGTGACGTTTGATGCAATTGACTCTGGTAACATGAAATATGTTCCTAACATATCAAAAGACCCTCGCATCAAATTGTTCAACGAAGGAATGCAGAGGACCGGATCATTTGCTACCGTACCAATTAAAGTAAGTGCATTTCCTCAAGTCATAACTAACTTTCGCAGTCCAGCTCTAATCAAATCATCGGAGTACTGTCAGTAGATAAACTTGGAACTCAAGATACTTTTTCACCCGAGGAATTGAAAAACATTCAACTTTCAGCTTCAATCATGGGAGACTCTGTTGACATGTTAAGAAGAAACGAACTTGACACACTTCAAGCACAGAAACTAGCAATTGATAGCGAACTCACTTCACAAAAACAAAAGACAAAAACATTCTTTTTAAGCAAAATGTTATCGGCTTGTCGTCGTGAATTGGAGTCACTTGATAATAAGGCCTTAACGGAGCTAATTAGTTACAAAACACCTCCACCTGCCGTTCACAAGATCATCAAAGTACGCTGAATTAATTTACAAAAGATTAACTTTTATTAGGGAGTGCTATATTTGTTGGGACACAAGAAGAAGGACATTACAGAATGGGATCAATGCAGAAAGGCTTTGAAGGATAACTTTTTGAAAAAGGTTTCCACCTATGATCCTACATCCATTCAGAAGAAAGTAAAGTTCAGTAACTGCAGAACGGCTTTGAAGGACTTGGATTATGAAACGGTTGAGAAGAAGAGTAGTGGTCCCGCGGCTTTGCTATTTAACTTTACACAAATTACACTTCAGCTGAGAGAGAGTGCTGTTCAATTAAGAAAATCAAAATTGACTAATGTTTCTACCGCGGTGGAGGAAAGTGACGAGGAAGATGTTTAGTTGATTGAATAAATCTAATTTTATTAATTTGTTGAATTTTGTTCGACATACCATTCAAACTATATTCCAGATCAGAAGTTGAGCGTAAAAGTTGCAAAAAATTTCGTCGTTTACTTTGTCTTCTGCTAATGCGCCGTCACGCTGGCTTTCAATATTCTATTGCCCTCTTCTTATCCCAAAGTATTACTTGGTAGTCAATCTCCAAACAATCGCTCGATTCGTCATTAATTTATTTACAGATCCGTAATTTCTTGGATCTTAAAGTAATTGTGCAGCGTCGTCAATAATCTTTTCTCTTTGTTTGATAATGATTGGTTCTTATTTCGACAATGGCTTCCTTCTCCCTTATATTTGTTGTTAGTCCAGCCTGTTTGATTCTTGTTGGGATCAACACTGTCAGTATAATTATAGAACCAAACAAAAGCCCAAAATTATATTTATAAACAAGTCTGGAACAACATGAAGAATGTCGCACTGCTTATATATGATCAATTTGAAATAGTAGATGCGTCAGGGCCGCTTGATGTTTTTATCAAGGCGTGTAGGATAGAGAATACCTTTAACGTGTTCACATTAGCGGCCAAGAAAGATTTCGTCTACGCTGAAAAGTCTAGTTATTCAATAATGCCAACGTACTCTATACATAACTGTCCTTTAGAACCAGACGTAATAATTATACCAGGATCAGAATTAAATAACATCAGAAATAACATCATACCAAGTGAGGATTTCAAATATCTTGTCATCCCATGGCTTATTGAGACAAAAAAGCAAAGACCCCAAACTATCATCATGTCTGTTTGTACAGGTGCATTTATATTGGCCGAGACTGGACTTTTAGAAAACAAACCCTGCACCACACATAAGGACCACTATGATGATCTTGAAAATCGATTACCTAACAGCGCTGTTGTGAAGGGTGTTAGGTACGTAGACGTCACTGGTCGAGGTGACATTATTACAACATCTGGTATTACATCAGGTATAGACGGTGCTCTCTACTTGGTGGCGAAAATGATTAATAAAAAGACAGCAAATAAAGTATCGAGTATGATGCAATTTGATGCAAAAGATTCCAATGAAGTAAGCGTATTTACTTTCGGAATTGGTTTGATATCTGTGGCATTGTTGACCTTCTTCATCTCTCGTCGTTTTTAGAACAGTATTACATGTAAAACTTTGTAATAAATATTTTATTCTATACCCTTGTGAAAATTGGTCAACTCCCAAACTTCAAACAATAACCTGAGCAAGATGACGGGCCTAAAGGAGGAACAGCCAAATACTGCTAATCATCAAACACCTGCGATTAAAAAGCCAAAAAAAAAGAGAACAGTAGACCCTAATGCATTTACCCTGCGGTCAGGTTCGCATCATTGCGGAACATTTGAAGCTGGCCCAAAACTAGTGTGCAAGGATAAATACATTATCGTCGCAGTCGATCATACAATAAGAGTTTATTCTGCCCAATCAGGAACACTAGTTAGAACAATAGAAGTTCACGTTAACTGTGATGGCTTACAAGTCAACCCAGAAGATGATTCACAAATATACCTTATAGCAAGTAGTCGAATACATTTATGGGATGTTGAAAGAGGTCATAAAATAAGAGAATGCAGATTAATGAATTCTAAAGAAAAGAGAAAGATTTTCGTCGCAGACAGAGTTTACTATACCGATAATGGATTCATTCATTCTTTGGATCATGAACTAAAGGAACACAGAGGTCCACATCTAGAAAACCAATTTGATAATTTTTGTGTGAGCAGAGATGGTGCCCTCATTATGGGTTACGAACACAATAACATTATAATATATAGCACCGTAGATGACCAACTTCAAATGTAAGTCAACTTGAAATCATATTACTAAAAAATCATTTTAGGGAAAATCAAAACCTCTTACAAAACTCCTCTCGTGCGGATCATTTTAACTGCATCAGCTACAGCGATAGTTCAAACACATTAGCAGTAGGATCATCAGCAGGTCACATTTTCGTACGTTACGTAGCAACTGGTGGCAAATCACAACTTCGTTGGCATCCTGTCGCAGTTGAAGCGTTGTGCTTTTCTGCTGATGGAAAGTATCTATTCTCAGGAAGTAGAGATTGTTTCGTGGCGACATGGAAGATTGAGACCAACGAAATATACAAACTCAAAAAGTTCTTGTCTCCAGTACTTGAAGTATGTGCTTCGCAAGAATTGGATTTCTTCGCCGTTAGATGCAACACCAACGAAGTGGTTGTGAACGATATTACATTAAACCAACCCATCACAAAGGTCACTGGCTTATACAAGGGTACATTTATTTTTAACATTAAATTCTAATTATAAATAGACAACCGACAAATTCCCGCCAAAGTCAAATGTTCCATCATTGTTGATCCACTCAATGGCAGAATCGTCCAGACAGGAAGCAACGTGATTCAATTCTATGATTTTTCGGTCGAACGTGAAGACTTTAAATTAACCATCCAACACAAGAACATTGCTGAAGACGTACAAAGATTAGCAGAAGACTCCGTAGAAGCATACGTTACAAAAATTGCATTTTCACATGACGCACAAATGATGGCAACAACAGAACTTTATGGAACATTGATTAATCTCAAGTTTTGGCTCTACAACTCTCACAACAAACAATACACTTTAACGACGGTCGTCGACTCACCTCACTCAAATGACATTACGGACCTAAAATTCATTCCCAAGTCACAAACATGCATTTCTACTTGCAAATCAGGAGACATTAAAGTATGGAGCATGGACGAAAATCATCGATACATGTGCACAGGTGTGGCCAACCATAGGAACTTGGAAGCACTTTGCTTTGCAGCCTCAGAAGATGGTTCAGTACTAGTCGTGGTCCATCCAGGAATGATCTCATCGTGGGATGTGAATACATTATCGTTACTTTCCACTCACTCCATGACGGATCTACATTTCGCCATTGATGCATTCTTCACAAATAATTTCCAAGTAGTCATTGCTAACAAGAAGAGCGTATTGGTTTATTCACTATTGTACGAAAAGGTTGTTTTGAACTTCCAAGTAAACTGTGTGCACGCTTATGGCAATCCATCTCTCAACGGTGAAGTTGTGATTCAGACACTCACTGATGAGATTCTTGTTCTTGATTTGAACCAAATAAATGATGATAAAAAACTTTTTAAAAGATTATATTCCGATCCGGAGAATGTTTCCGGAACTCATCTAAAAATAGCATATGTTGATAGGTCAAGATTGATCGTCGTCGCACCAAATCATCATGCATCAGTGTTAGATTTAAATGCTTCCAAACTTGTTAGAAAAGAAGATAGAGAACCAGAGAACGAAGATGAAATGCTTTACAAGAAGACGTCTACAAAAACAACTCCTCAAAATTCATATGTAGTCGGACATGTCAAGACAATGTATTATTCGTACGATACGGATAGGCCACAGGATGCATGGAAAGAACTTTTTGCAAATTCATTGTCACATTCGTTAACTTCCACTCACTCGGTGTTCACAACATTTATGGATCACTTCACAATGAAGAGCAAAGCAAGTGAAGAGGTAGGAAAAATAGTCCAAGACTCCAAGAACACAGCCAAGATGAGCAACAAGGCAGTAGTTGACAAAAAAGATAAAATGGACATTGATGTAGAGGATGAGGAATTGGATCCTGAATTAATTGCTATATTGAAAAAATAAAAACAATTGTTTTAATTAATCTTTTAATCAGTCCATTCATATCGTTCAACCTTGTGGGCTCCAGAAATGTCGTTCAACCTCTTTTCGATTATTGGTTTACTGATTTCATCAACATTAGTTGCTGTGATGACAACATGTACTCCATCGAAAAATTTGTTCACGTGGGTCTTGTGGATAGATCCCTTAGCTCTCAACATGGGCTTGACGCCGGAGCCAATCCAATGAACACCAACAAACTTTGTTCTCTTGGCATCCAAACCGCTTCCTGTGCAACCGTAGACGCGGAAAGCTCCATATATCATTTGATCGTCCTTCAATACATTAACAAACTCATCGTATCCACCGGAACCTTGACCAAGGAGCTTGAGTGAGTCGTTAGTTTCGTAACCAATGGCCACCCAGTTTGTAGCTGATCCGTCGCTTCTAACCTCTTTCCAGGCCTTGGCTGATTCGTCGTCAAATTTTAGTGCCATTGTGTTGCTTAGTATTGGAGAAGCTCGATTTTTCTTTGTCAACCACAACCTCTACGAATTTATTCACCAATTAAAATAATCATTACAAATTATAACGTCATTTTTGACCACGTCACAAATAAAACTTCTAATTTTGTCTCAATTGGCCTACAGTAAGAAGTACATCATCTGTGAAGAGTAAAGCTTACAACATTATGATTAAGGTTTGAGGATCTTGCGTGTCTAATATACTGTTCCGCTAATCATTCCCAATCTCTTGGATTCGAATCTTAAATCAGTCAAGCAGATCTAAATTTGATAAACTATTGAATAGGATTTTAGAGATATAATATCTAGCAGAGAACTTATATATACTTGATTCGATCAATAATTCTTAAAGTTTTTTATTTTCAACCAAATTTTATTGTTCATACATACGATGCAAGTATAGATAAAACATCCTTAGCATCAGATGAGATACCAACAGCATTCTCTCCAGAATATCTATCAAATTCAGGATGATCAGAATTGATTCTAATTAAACGAACATTAGAATGCATTGACACTAACTTCTCCATCGGCCACCTAACAACAGATGGTGTATTAAATCCACACCCAACCTCAACAATTACAAACAATTTATTATTCTTTTCAGCTTCCTCTATAGAATTACTCACCCACTCTTGGTACCTCCTCCTCTTCTCTCTAAAATGGTCTTCTAAAAACCAGTTACCTCCCCTAACGTTCATCATCATGTCGGATCCACATTTCGGACACTTGGGTACTAGGGATAAATCTGTAATCTCATTCGTCTCCGGGTCAACCTTGGGTAATGCAGCATCAATGTATGGTTTGATCGGCCATATAGAATCGGCAGAACACGGCTTCAAGCATTGAATTCTACTATAATCGCCTTGAATGGTATAAATTAAATCTTTATCAAAATCATTTTGTTCGAACATGCCATCGGCATTGCTCGTGTACACAAAGTATCCATTCTGTGCTGACTCGCCGATCTTTTTCAAATCTTGATATGCTCTTGTTCTTGGCCAATTAAATCTTGCAAGGTTGACTTGTGAAAAAAAGTAGCCCCATTGTAAAGTAGGTCTCCAATTTTTGTAACCAATAAATTCATACATGCAACGATGACCTCTCTTGTACATGGCAGGAAACAAGTCCTTAAATAATTTCGTTGAATTATAATCCAAACCAGCAGAAGCGGATAAACCGGCGCCGGCACTAATCAAAATGGAATGTGACTGTTTGATCCACTCAGAAGCTGTCAACACATTGGAATCCATCAAATGGCTCATCTTGACTTGTTTTGGTATTTTTTGATTTGAAATGTTTTCTAATTGGTTCAAGTAGCAAGTTTGGTCCTTGTCTGTGAATACATTAAAAATGATGTGTTTGATGGATGTGTTGTATCGAGTTTGTTCCAAATAACGTTTACAGGTACGAACGGCTATTTGAGAGGCAAGGTCGTTCGGGAATCCGAATAGTCCAGTTGATATGCAACAAAATGCAATTGATGTAAGTTCATGTTCGGAAGCTATTTTTAAACAATTTTCATAACATGATTGTAATTGGTTAATGTGTTCTTGGGTTGGTTTCGTGGCTCCGTCATGTGTTTGGTTGAGGTTGGGACCGACTGTGTGAATAATGTATTTTGATGGTAAATTATAAGCGGGTGTTATGATTGGTTGACCTTGTGTTTGGTTTGTAGTTTGCATGATTTGATGGCAATGATCTCTTAATTGTGGACCTGCAGATGCATGAATTACATTGTCGATGCATTTGTGAGAAGGTTCGAAGCAGCCTAGCATTTGTGAGTTGGCTGCATTAACGATGGCATCTACTCTGAGGCGAGTAATGTCACCTTTCCATAGTTTAATGTTTGAAAACAAATGTTGAACGTCGCTTGTGATTGGCGAATGTGAATGAAATAATTCTAAAACAGTTGCAATTGTCTCTGAATCTACAATGCCCTTGATGTTTAGTTCGTACTGAAGAAGCCAATCTATACCATCTCTCAATTCTTTATGATAGTTGGACGAATGTGGGTTTCTCAAAGTCGTGAGTGCGTGAATAATACTTCTCTTTTGTGTAGTGCCTAGTGAGCGAGGGATGTGAATTTTTTCGTGGTGATATTCTGAAGCCTGTCTTGCTATTTTGTCCACTGTTTCCTGGTATTTAATGTCATTAACTTTCGGACTTTGTGTTGTGTGTGAATGCTTCATATTATTAGTTTTTTTGTTTCTTTGGGTGAAGCTTGGGACATCATTCAAGATATAGAACTTCGGGGTGGGGTTTTTATTTCGACGATCAACTTGTGCTTCGCCGAAACTCCACATCGCTTACAACAGTTCGATAGAATTCGAACATACATAACAAACGCAACAATAAATGATATTATATAATACAAAGATACACTGTATATAATTTATCAGTCCCTATGGCAATAGCCGGAATCGAGTTCTACTCGCTGTTCAATCATTTTACGATGGATTGACAATTACAAAGCCTTACCTTCTAATTTAAAATGGAAGGCTAAAAACTCCCCAACCTTTTTCTCCACTATGGGTAGAAAGAACCTCAATACGATTTGCAACGAATAATTATTGAAGATTAGCATATTTATTGACTTGTGGTGGGAGGCATAATCAACGTCTACACATCAGACGTAACAAAGGTAGTGCTCCACATTCCTTTCTATATTCTTCGAAGCTTTTGCGTATTCTATGTACAGGAACTGTATGGCAGGTAGTGTACCTTTACCTGCTCCACCGGACCAATACCAAGTCGTATGTCTGGGATGATATCCAGCGTTCTTATCAATTAGTGCAACTGCATCGACTGAATACTCTTTTGAATCAACTTTCACGGTTCCTCGAGCAGTAATCCATAAAAGTTTACGCGTCCATGTATATGCTTTGCCAACAGACGTTATAACTTATGACGGAAATAGTTTTAACTAGGCAAGAGTAAGAGAGGTTAAATAATTATAATAATTATATTTTTTTATTTTTTAAATTATATGTTCTCAACAACTCATTAACTCATTGTCTTCTTACCAGAGTATGTTTCAAGTTGATTTGCCCACAACCACCCATGTAAAGATTTCGTATTTCAATCAGATGTATAATTGCCGCATTGGTGACCTTATAGCAACTTGGTGATGTGTTTGCAACTACTCATAAAAAGAGTGTATTCCTTTGAGATAAACGAATACCTCGTCGGTAATCATGGCACTCATGTTAAGGTCGTGTGTTCCTTCGAGAAAAGACAAATGATGCATTAGTGATTTGTTTGCAACCTGCAATGTACAAATATTGTATTCCCCTAAAGCATCCTCTTGTAATGTCCTCTTCCCTGACTTTTTCGCAAGCACTGTACTTCTTACATTTTGTCGCTCCCGGATCTCTACTATTTGTTAATATCGGTGCACGTATAACATAACGAAATTCAGCATCTTGTACACGTAAAAGAGGCGATGTGAAAAAGAAGGTCTTCACATTCAAATAATCAAACTCTTCATCACTATGGTGTATCTCTGTATAATCAGCATCGACGGTATTGGCATTGTATTTTTTCATCAACTGTAAAAGATG